>JAVSBV010060944.1:0-10584 GCA_033117975.1 Parotocinclus spilosoma
GTTGTTATTCTGTGTTATTGTAATTTTTCGTCCATGTGTCTCTGTCTAAATAAAGTATTAAAAAAAAAAAAAAAAAAGATCCTGTATATCCTTGGCCCTCATGGTAAGAAATCCAATCTACTGCTGACCTCTTGTTGAACACACTGCAGGTTAATGTTAACGTAAAATCGCTGAGCTTCGTTTATCAACGGCCACAAAGTCAAAATGTCAGAGAGACGTTCATGTTACACCAGGATCCCATATCACATTAACGACAAATAAACTCACATTTCATACTGTCTGCTTTTGTTTCAGAATGGACTCTGTGTGTGTGTGTGTGTGTGTGCGTGTGTGTGTGTGTTAAAAAACATAATGGCTATGCTTTATTATAGCTCATTGCCTTAGCTATTTACAGTCAATCAGGGACTATAGATATCCTGTGCCTGCAGAGACAGAGATTATCATTTTAAATGACCCTGCTGCATTGTTCATGTGTGTGTGTGTGTGTGTGTGTGCGTGCGTGCGTGCGTGCGAGTGTGTGTGTGTGTGTGTTTGTCTATCACCCCCGAGAGAAAACAGCATTTACATAATAATATAGCAAATCTAGCTTATATCTATTACAACCAAAATCTACTCAAATCACCAACTTATATTACGTTAGCTATTAACAAAACTAACCCCAGCATCTTCCAAACTTCAGCATCTTCAAAACCCAGCGTCTTCTAAACACCAAACTCCAAAGCGCATCATCTAAAAACCAGCATCTTTTAAACCCTCAGCATATTCCAAATTAAACAAACACCAGCATCTCAAAAACCAAAAACCACCTAAGACCAAACCACAGCTCCCAAATTCCTAACTACCAACATCTTCTGAGCTCATCTATTCTTGCTCTTATGTTAGTATTCCTAAATATACTCACATCAGTACTAATTCTGCACTATTTACTTCAAACATCTTTTCCATATTCACAGTTTATTGTTGTCCAATGTCGCAAATCACATAGAGGCTTAAGGATCATTAAAAACAAACAGCATCTTAATTACTTAAAATGTAGAGAAGCAATGATGTTTCACAAACCCCTATGATAGAGCTAAACTATTTTCATCTCTTTATTTCAAACACCATGAGCATTTAGAAAAAATGTGATGCCCTACCCAGTGTCTCGATTATCTGCCTCCAAGAGTACGCATGGTCATTTTTCTTCTGTCTGTGATCTGTTGTTGATTAAAAGCCTCATACAGGGCCAGTGGCAGCATCGTCGGTCAGAGTCACTCAGCTTCACTTCACTGCCTTCAAACTATTTAAGGGAATTCATTCCATCAGCCGCAACCCTGCACGTTTACTTCTTCACTTCCACACTACCAATCTGAGAAGATAACGATTCCACCTATATATGGTTCCAGTTCCAGTCCACACACTAAGATGTTCTTTTACCAGTTCCAGTCCTCACACTAAGATGTTCTGGTACCAGTTCCAGTTCACACCCTAAGATGTTCCGGTACAAGTTTCAGTCCATACACTAAGATGTTTCAGTAACAGTTCCAGTCCTAATACTAAGATGTTCTGGTACCAGTTCCAGTAATCACACTAAGATGTTCTGGTACCAGTTCTAGTCCACACACTTAGATGTTCTGGTACTAGTTCCAGTCCTCATACTAAGATGTTCTGGTACTAGTTACAGTAATCACACTTAGATGTTCTGGTACCAGTTCCAGTCCTCATGATAAGATGTTCTGGTACCAGTTGTAGTCCACACACTAAGATGTTCTGGTACCAGTTCCAGTCCTCAAACGTTTGATGTTTTTTCCAGTGCAGTACGTTACAGTAACAATAAATGTACATTTTTGTTTTTGTAGAGCATTAATTAAAGCCTTTTGCTTTATAATCAGTATTTGCGCTGTGCTTGGTCCGTGAGGGGAATGAGGATGCGAGGATCATATATGGGGGTTGGGAGGCTCACTGGTTAGGAGTAAGAGCACTGAGTTGCAGACATGGCATGATTTATTTATCAGCGACGCACAGAAAATGAAAAGCGGGCACAGTGCACCAGTGTGAAGACTCCGGTGTGGGTATGAACTTCGACTCACCTCCACTGCCGCCTTGGCTCGCACAAACTCCTCCTCTAGAGAGCGTTGCCTGCCGAGCAGAGAGCCTCCCAGCCTCAGCCTCGATCGCTGTGTGCACAGATGGTTTAAAACACACACACATACATAGATAAGCAAGGTTAGACATCAGACAGCAGTCTCGACCTGTAAGACTATCTTTTTGTCCTCAGAGTGTTTTTGATGAATAGGTGATATAAAGTTTGAAGGTAGTCCAAAGTTTTGAACTCATGTATTCTTAAGGGAACTGTAACTCTATGCTGTAAAACTGTAAAAAAAAAATATGCAAACACATTTCAAGTGTAAATCCTCATGTGGTTTATCTGGGAAGTCCACAGTCCACAAACTTTTGCTTACCACAAATAAAAAGTTATTATGGCCATCACTGCAGTCACCTGAGCTGAGTGAGGCATTAAGGAGAGAAATTGTGGTCTGACACTTGGTGGCGCTGTGGTTCTTAAACACTGCTACATTTCAATTAAAGCTGATGGTATAATATCAAAGAGGGAAGAAATGTCGATGATGCTACCCTATAGCAGTACCACTCTCTGTATAATCCTATTACAGTACCCCACTCTGTGCCAAAAGTGTCCAAATGCTGTTGTGGACGCCGATATAGGTCAGAACTGGGTGCTTTAATGTACTGAAAGGTCTGCTGATGAACCTGTGGTGTAGGCCCAGGATCGGACTCCATGCTCATGCTCAGTTCCAACGTGTGTTTGGTAGCTGGGCTGCTTTTAAAGTCTGCTGACCTGAAAGCACAAAAAAACTATCTGCATCATATACTCTGTGGTGTTTAAACAATGCTCAGTTGCTCTGAAGGAATATATTATATATTGAGATAAACAATACCAGAGCAGCTCGCTGGAGGAGTGATGTGAGGTACACTTCTTCTCGTATCTCCACTTCCTCCCTCCGTTCCAGGCGCTGTCCGGGTGGAGGCCAACATCGTCCCATCTGTCCCGAGGCGAGCTGCTCACTAGAGAGGACGTGAGGAGACACAGCGACTCAGAAATCAGGAGAGCGCAGCACAGCTATTAGTCACGGGGCTTAGCTTAACGGCGCGTATTCAATAAGGGGAGGAGGATGAAGCTGTTAGCTTAAGGCTCATCTGCCTAAAAATGGCTTAACACAGCAGCCTCAAGTCTAAATTCAGTAAAGTGGTTGCCGGAAAAGGCAGGACGGGATTAGGCATTGTGTAAGCCTGATAAACTTTAGGACAAATCATTGGTTGTTGTGCTTAGCTCAGACCTGGTCCCTGATTAAATTAGCAAAAAGTTAACGTGCACAAACTGAACACATTATACATTTATATTAACCTATAAAATCCAAAATCAAGGCTTATTTTATAATGAAGTGCTGAAAAATATGAACTTTAGTGAGTCATGGATTAAAAGTGAAAAAGTAAAAGTAAAACACTTATTCTACTGATTAACTCAGGGCTGACAGCAAAGAGGATTCAGTTTCTGTTTTCCTTTCGGTTGGCTGTCATTACTAACCTTTTTTCCAGAAATGACAGATAACGTTGCCAGATCTGATCATTGTGCTTATTAAGCTAGCAAATACGAATAGTATTTCAGCTATATAGATTCTTTAGCAAGTTTGTTAACAAAGACAGAAACTAAACAAAATACAACCAAGAGTAAGAGAAGTAGTGAAGGTTAAACGACTGGATTCAACCTCGAGCTCATCACAAATGCTTACAAAATGCAAAATAAATGCATACATTGTATACTGCATATACAATTTTGTATTGAAGAGTGTGCAGCTCAATATCTAAACTCCCATGTTGTAATCAGTTTGCCTCTACCTGCACCTTCCATGTTCTTCCCATCAGAAAAAAAGGTTCTGAATAAGATACATTAGTGAAAAAATCCAGAGACTGTATTTCACTTCTAGATTCAACATTAGTACAAGGCATGATACCAAATTCCCTTTGTTACATGGGACACTTTTTTAATGCCAGTCTGACCTGAGTCTAACGAGGTTCTCTCCGGGTTGAGGTGCCCAGGCGAGAGCGGCTCAGCCTCCACCTGGATCAGCTCGGTCTCATCAGTCTTCTTCTTGCGGAGGCTGTTCTTGGCGGAGGAACGAGGGCTGCGCCTCTCCCAGCTCCATCTCCTCTCGCATGGCTCGCTCAGGTCTACCAGGTCCAGCGCCGTAGAGATGACTGCAAAATCAAAATGGCGCTAGCTAAACTACCCAGGCAAACGACGCCCTTGTGCTGCTAAAATCCCGAGCACATTGTTTATAATCTAAATGAAGTGAGTGGTAAGTACATGGTGAGAGATCAGAATGAATAATGAGCTAAATGAATAGACACATAAGTACAGAGAGGAGGAACAGATGCGAGTGGAGGGCTGAGAGGAGGAACCTGCTGTGTTAGAAGTGACCGCCCGCGTGGCGCCGTCGCTCTTGATCTCAGTCTGGAAGTCGTCGATGGAGGGGCTCAGCAATGGCCGGCTCTCTTGGTGCTCGCTTCCCAGCTGTAAAGCACACGACAAGACCATAAGGCCAATCAAGCTGTGATTCGAACACAAACAATTTGATTCTTATGAACGAGTCGCTTGTTCAGTCACGAAAGACACTTGAATGCCTCTCATTCAGTAACAAATGAGTGCCAGCTGCACTACAGGCTATTTAAGCATGCCAGACTCCAGCACTTCTCTTCTCTAAGTTCCTACTGATCATAAATGATCTCTACCTATAAAATGATGAACCTGTGATCCAAAAAGAAAGGAATGTTTTTTGTTTCGTTAAGAACGCAAACAAGCATGCACAAAACATTATAAACTTTATACAAGTGCAAAATTTGGTACTAGCCGCAAAAGCAGCCATGAGCTCTGTGGGACTTCCAAACTCTTGGAACGGCAGTGGCTCGTATTTTAGAGGACTTTTCCTTTAGGATTGCAGGTTCATCATTCCAGCAGTTTTCCTCAGTTTGTCATCAGGTTCTATTAGGTCATTGTTTTTTTTGCCATTGAATTAAACCAGCACCGGCTGGCCCACAACCTCATGTCAATTAAACGCAACACAATATTCCCCTAAACCTTATTTTACCTGTTTAAGGTAATTTCTTTGTTAGTTGTTTTGCTTTTTTGTTTTTTTGGCCCCGTTTCCATAGGCCTTGTTGCTTGTTTATCTAGCTGGATCTGGCAACCCTGGAATTAAACGCAGCAAGTACAAAACGGCAATTTCAATATTCTGCATCGTCTAGATCATCGAAAACATCTAAATATTTTTAAGGAGCCCTCTGATTAAGAATCATTTATGGCCCATCATTCTGATTATTAATACAAATGCAAAGAGTATGTTCATGGCGCAGCAGGTTCGATTGAGTTTCCGTCGTCCATCTCTCAAAATCAATACTGCTATTACCGTTTGCCAGGTCTAGTTAAACACTGGATAAATGAGCTGTTATTTTTAGGCTGATCTGATCTTATCGCCGACACACTTATCTCTTGTCATCACTAATTCTTATTGACTAAACTGGATCTCATTTTACATTACACACTTCACATGAATGGACTCAACATGTAATGATTTATTTAACGGCAAAGAGATTCCGGCAGCTGTGGGGTCGAAAGCCAAGCAGATATTTGTGTTTCTTTTTTTTGCCCACAGTAAGTTCGGGGCTCTGTGAACAAACTAAGAAACGTAGAGCTTCTATTAACACACAATGCATTCAAAAGTCTGCAGACCCTTCACTCTTTTTACATTTTGTTATGCTGCGGCCTTGTACGAAAAGAAAAGGTATGCACTCAGTACACCATAAAAAGAATGTGAAAACTGTATTTTAGAAATGTTTGCACATTTATTGAAAATGAAAAAGTTAAACATTGCATTGCCATAAGTTTTCGGACGCTGTACTCAGTACTTAGCTGAAGCTCCTTTGCCACAAGGTTTGCCCACCTAGATTTTAGGATTTCCTCAAGCTCAGTACTTTGCCCCATTCAGCTTTCTCTCAACCCTGACCATGCTCCCTGTCCCAGCTGCTGAAAAAACCCACATCATGATGCATGCCCAATCCACAGAATTTACCACAGGTGGATCCAGTCAGGGTGTGGAAACATCTCAGTGATGATCAAGAGAAACTGAAGAAACCCAGATCTTATTTCACGGATCTAGAACAGTTATTGGAATTTATTAAAAATGCTGCCGCCGCTAGTCCGGCTCTGTATGCGCATCGATCCACAGCAGCCATTTCACATTCAAATATCTTCCCACAACATTTATGTGAACAATCCAGAACCATAAAAAAACAGTACAACACTGACCTTCAGACAATTTGGCACTGACTGCTCAGCAAGTAATTTACCACCTACATCGACAAAAAGAACCATGGCATGTAAGTCATAAGTCAGGATTAGTCACATTATCGGGATTTGAGTTATTAACGATGTCGTGTAAACAACCTTATTTGGGCTTGCTGCATTCAAACAGCACATGTTCTTCACTCTAGACTTTACTGTCATCTACTGAGAAAGTCAAGACATTAAGAAAATCCCAAGAGGGTAGAATCCAATCTGGTTCCTAGTCACCTTGGGACTTAAACACAGAGCCCCACATGAACTGCTGGGCTACCACTGCATGTCTGACTGCCTGCACGTTACACACACACACACACACACACACACAAACAATAGCTTCATACCAGTTATGTAACACATTTCAAAAAGGTTTGGTACAAAAGCAGCATCCAGAATAGGGGTTTTTAAGGAGCAAAGATAATCAGAGGAACTTCAGTTTATCACCAGGAATTTTAGTCCTAAAAATGTCTAAACTGATGCAAAGTGATCTTTCTCCACTCCCTCAAACAGCACTGCGTCAAGAAGCATCATTCATCAACAGCTGATAACTATATGGGTACGAAATTACTTTATCAAACCTTTATCAAGTTATACAATACAGTTACATTCACAAATACCACTTAAAACTTTACTGTACAAAAAAGAAACCTCATGTTAGCCATGTCCAGAAGCATCTAGGATGGATCATTACCATGGAAACGGGGATCATGCCCCAACCAATCAGGATTATGTTGTGTTTTTTTTACTAAATCATAATTAGAATCACCTGCTTGAATTTTAATGCTTTAGAAATCAGGAATTCATGGCAGCTCTGCCTTTCAGAAACCTGAATCTTATATTAAAGGTCAGTGTGTGAAGTTGCAAAGTAGGGTAAGGAATTAAAGCGTGGAAAAAGGTCTGACTTTGAGCCTCACCATACGTGAGGAAGCCAAGGAATGTCTTTTATTTATTTGATTATTTAGGCTATTGCAATAAGATTATTAATTAGGTAAATTTGTTTAATTCTTGTATATAACAGCTAGACTGTAAGCAGGTCGGGTCCCTTTTTTGTGTCTTGGTCCTTCCCTTGTTTAGAACATTTAGGGATTTTCCCTTTTTTTCCCCAGGTTAGTTCAGTTAATTCTGTGGCTCTAGATATTTATAAAACTGTTTTGAGACAATGCTCTGTTAAAAACGCACTAGATAATTAAATATGACTTAACCTCCACCTGACTCTTATCCAGTATATGTAGCCAGTGGTTCAAGTCAAGAGTTTCAATCAGTGGGATCTATCCGAATCTTATCTGGTCATCTGCAGTTTGATAAAAATCACATGAGCAATCCAGATGGCTGCTAGAAAATTGTTTATTTAGCAGATGAGCTATAATAGAGCGTTTTAGTTCAAATGAGAAGTATTATGTCTGGAGAAATGAAAACACTACATTCCAGCATAAGAACCTTATCCTAACTGTGAAACATGGTGGTGGTAGGATCATGGTTTGGGCCTGTTTTGCTGCATCTGGGCATTTGATGGAATAATGCATCCTGAATTATAGCAGCAAATCCTTGTCCAGACCTTAATCCAAAATAAATGTTGTGGAAAGATCTAAAGTGAGCAGCTCATGTGATTAAACCCCAAAAACATTCATTCATTCATTCATTATCTTTTCCGCTTATTCCACTTGGGGTCGCGGGCCAGCCGGTGCCCACCTGGCAACTCTAGACGCAAGGGCAGGAACAACCCCAGATGGGGCGCCAATCCATCGTAGGGCACACTCACACACACACGTGCACTCACACATTCATACTAAGGGACACTTTAGAGACACCAATTAACCTAACGTGCATGTCTTTGGACTGTGGGAGGAAACCGGAGTAACCGTAGTAAACCCACGCAGGCACGGGGAGGACATGCAGACTCCATGAGTGACAGAAAGGTCCCAGTTCACTCCACGCTGGGATTGAACCGGTGACCTTCGTGCTGTGAGGCAGAGGTGCTAACCTCTCAGCCACCGTGCTGCTTCTAATTTATCTTGTCAAACAAATTTGGAGTAATAGTTAATAACAGAATATATGTGGATGGGATGGGATGGGATTGGGATGGGATTAACCGTACAGTCGTAGCCGACCCTCGGTCACTTGATGGATCAGCGATGTCCACATATTTCTGTCCTTTATCGATGTGATCCATGAAGTATTTCAGCAGGATGGTGTAGTAGTTTGCCATTGCTTTTTCCACCCCTCCCCATTTATCCGGGCTTTAGCCTAGGGTGTTTTTCATACACAAGTCAATGACAATTTGGAGACGCCAATTCATCTAACATGCATGTCTTTGGACTGTGGGAGGAAACCTTAGTACCCAGAGTAAACCCACGCCGACACGGGGAGGACATACAGACTCCACACATAAAGGACCCAAGCCGCTCCACCCTGGGATTGAACCCGGCACCTTCTTACTGTGAGGCAGCGGTGCGACCCACCGAGCCCATATGTAAATAATAACAAATAAATAAAATATTAAATAAAATAGTTGTAAAATCTGCATATCTGCATTATCTCGGTCGATACACAAAGGACTAAAGTCCAACGTCACTTTAGGACCTTGAATTCTCAGCGGGATAGTCCTTGGCATCACATCGTCTTCTGCCAACAAAAAGAGGGAGAGGGGTACTGCCCTCTGGTGTGGCCCGGGCATTGTGGGAAAGGTTACTGATGACAGGCAGAACTTGAGTGGAGCTGAAGCGAAATAATATCTTAGTGTGTGGGGCTGGAGCTGGTACTGGAACATAAGCTCGGAGAGAAAAGAGAAAATGTAGTTAGTTAGTAGTTAAGAACACATGGACTGTTTAAATGATGTCATGTGCAGCATGGAACTTTAGCAGCATTAGCTATAGCAGCAAAACCAAGAAGGATAAATACAGGAGCAGTGAAAATATTCTGCTTAGCACACACACACACACACACACACACACACACACAGAAAGCAGGAACAAATTTGGTCAACTCGGATCCGTCACTCCTGCCAATGGAAAAGAATTTGGGAATATAAGACTAGAACGAACAAGAGTAAGGTACAGTGTACATTCGGGTTGAACAGTGCGAATCATAAGAGGAGATATTAAATTAACGGCAGACCTCGCCGTCAAGAGAAATCCGTTATAAATGCAAGGTATTCGCACATTCTTCAAGCCACATCCAGCTCGGAGTAAATGGGTTTACCGGCTGCGAGTAATGAATCAGCCTGGCTAAAGCGTAGATGTTAGATATGAGCATTTAACAAACGACAGTGCTCTTAATTTGGTCGTAAATGCAGTGTTCATTTGGCGATTTGCATCTATTTAGGCGTGCTAAAGATCCATCATTAGGGTGTCTGGCAGAGCTGGGGCCGTAATTACATAAACTTTGTCGGAGTCTCTTTTTAGTCTTTACGATTCTTGCAGGATCATATACAGTGCGGGGGAAAAGTCTTACATTTACATTTACAGCATTTAGCAGACCCTTATCCAGAGCGACTTCTACAACTGATACAGTCTTACAATCCAAGCAATGGTGGGTTAAGTGTAAGTGTTAACTGTGGCAGTTTGGCAGAGGTGGGAATTAAACCCTGGACCATCAGATTCATTCAGGTCCAGAGTCCAGTACCTTAACCGGTAGGCTACCGCAGTCCCTTAGGCCTCTGTTAGATTAGATATGCCATTGTTTTTGCAATAGAGTAATAAGCATGTAGAATTCTTTGTCAGTCACAGTATTCCAATATAAAAAGATACAGGTAATACAGGTATTCATAGAATACTATAATGATAGGATAGAATATTCTAATACTTTAGTCAAATTTCCATAGCAAATTTTCTATTCAATTCAGGTCAATTCGATTTGATTTGTATAGCGCTTTTTACAATAGACATTGTCACAAAACAGTTTTACATTGTCACAAATTAGATTCTATTTGTCCCTAATGAGCAAGCCAAATGGCAACAGTGGAAAGGAAACACTCCCTGAGATTAAGAGGAAGAAACCTTGAGAGGAACCAGACTCAGAAGGGAAACCCATCCTTATTTGGGTAATACAAATAATTAACATTATACAATAAAACATTTAAATAAAAACATGTAACATGTGTAGGGTTGTCCACGGCCAAGGATTTTGTTGGTCGACCAATGGCCGTCATTTACTCCAACTAATCGACCAATCGACCCCCCCCCCTCCCCCTC
>JAVSBV010060965.1:0-10583 GCA_033117975.1 Parotocinclus spilosoma
TAGCATAAATATATATATGTATATATATATATATATATATATATGTTATTTGTAATTTGTAATTTTTTTTCATTAAAATCCTAGTAAACAGGGGCTGTCACAGACAGACGCCTGAACAAATCCTATGCATTCTGGTTAGCTACTTGGAGTGCTTTCCATGAGCCTCTGACAATATTTTCTTAATTCCCTCACCCTGCCTGCCTGTCTGCCTTCCATCCAATCTCTTACTCTGTCTTCTCTGAACAAACATGTAATAGAACTGCGAGCCAGTCTGCAACACACTTCCACTTTTTATGTAAATGCAGTCCAGTGTGATCAGAAATTATTTTCTCTTTGCCTGTCCACTCTTCCAGTTTCACGGTTCTATCTGGCAAAGCGATGACTCCGCCCATCAATTTGATTATTCTGCATTGTCACATTTCTGTGAAGAATTACTACAGAGTTACAATAGGGTGGACATTTTCTCTGGGCCTGGATAGAAATCTACAACAAAAGACCCTTCTGTACTTGCTACAGATTGAGGACAAGAAGATTGTTATAGAGGAATGGACAATAAAATGAATAAAGAAACATGTCCTCTGAACAGAGAGATGTTCAATGGGAATGTCTGAGACCGCAGCCACAGAGACATACATCCTGATGTTTTTTTTTATGTAGTTTTCCATTGAATAGAAATACGCCTGTGGCTATATTCAGCACTTCATTTAGACTAAAGAAATATATAAAAGCTGGCAGCTGCTTAAATTCAATTGCCCATATCCAGGGACAGAGGCATTTTTAGAAAATCAAGGACACTTTTACAGTGGAGTTACCACAAAAATAATATCAAGGCTTATGTTTGCAACACCGTAACCACTACAATGGAGCCTGCTTAAGATAATGTTTTCTAGGATTATTCAGAAGATATAGACAAAGTATGTCGGCAAAAATTTGCTCTGCTGCAATTGAAATTTCAATATGAGGTTCTTTATGTTAGTTCTTATATATTACATGTGTTAGGGTCTGCTATCCTATGCCCTGGATAATATAGTGGCGTAATATAGTGCCCTGGATAATATAGTGGTATATGTATGTCGACAGCCATATGAAACATTCATGTGTGCTTGCTGGACATCTTATTCCACCGCCACTGGACTGTATGCAGAGAAATTTAAATTCAAAAGCTATATGAAATAAACCTGTCACTAATCGATGATTCGGTTAAACCCAAATCTGTTGAGGTCAAAGCCAAAAGATCAGTTACCAAACTTTGTAAACAGGTTGTATGCATGCAGCCCAAGCCATCAAGACCATCAATGATCCTTCACCAAAGTTTAGACTGTGATTACTAACATCATGCATCTCCATTTCAGAACACTATGTCCCACATTAGCTCTAATACAAACACTAATTAAACACATTACTGAAGATTTTAGATTACTCATTGACTATCAGTGGTGTAACTCTCATTAATTTATTAATTCATGCATTGGGTAAACTGGTGTCCCCAAAGTGTCCTAGGTTGTTTGATGGGTTTAGCAGCCTGTCTAGTAAGTATGGACCGATCAGTTTTTTTGGGATGATATCGATTTCCGATCACCTTTTAGTACAATTGGTTGACAGTTGATACCCATCAGGGGTGGGGCTGAATGGCACTTTCAGCACTATTAAGACACGTGAGAACGAGTGGTGCATCTGAGGTTCACACTGCACACCCTCATACAGAAAGAGAATACTACTTTAATTGTCAAGCAGTGTGTACTGAATGTTAACAAATATGTTTTAAGTATTACAATTTGCATTCAGCCATGGTTCAAACTGGTTTGTTAAAATTTATAAGAAACTATCCAAACAAGCAGCTGATTACAATATGGGGTTTCTTCCACATTATACAAGGCCAGCAAGGCCCACCCAAGTCTGTTTTTCCATCTATTAAATCAGTTTGGAACTGCAGGAACCTGTGGCCTGTATGCCCTCAATTCTAAGCTGTATGAAAGTGAATAAATGAATCTAATATTTGGAAAAAAATCTTGGAAAAGTTATCTGGGGAAACACTAGTGTATAAACATTATGTGCGATGTAGTGTGTAAATAAAAACGAAACAAGGTAATGTTGTATAACGGTCTTTAAGTTGTAGTAGCAGTAGAGTAAAAATTCCAGTGTGCACATATATATATATATATATATATATATATAACACTATTTAGCCAGCCAGCTCAAAACATATCAGCTTTAAAACCAGATGATGAAACAACCAATTGGAATGAAATGAAATTTCACTGACAATGTTCTCAGAAAAGATAATATCCTAAAGAAAATACATCTATCACTTAATATACTGTAGATGAACAAAAGAGCAAATGACTTCCATTACTTTCATTACCACATCCTTGTACTTTCAATCATGTCTCTCGACAAAATGCTTGGGAATGCTAAACAAATGCCTTATTACAAATGCCTTGCAAAAAGTCATTACTGCGGCTCCATTTTCTCACTGGCAATGTACGACATCCATCGTTCAACTTCTGACATCCAAACAGAAGACCAACACTTATCTATTCTTACCACAATATTCTACCCTTGCATCACTGCCTATTTATCAGGGATGCCATGGGTTGTCTTATTAAATAAGTTAATCTTTTTTTTTTATATGAAAGCAGGCATTTGCACACATTAAATTAGGGTTTTGAGGTGATACTACTGGAGAGTTGGTCTTGTTAGCACACCTATCAGAGTGTTGAGAGTTGCCAAGCCACCACATTTGACAATAAAGAAAAGCCCTTAACAATCAATGGCTTAGATTGTAGGATTGTATTAGCTGGAGGTTGCTCTGCTAAGTTGAATAAATGAAAATGCAAATATTTTGAACAATGGTAGCCCCGTGACTAACATTTTGGACTCTTAATAAAAAGGCAATTCACAGCAAATGTTAATATTACAAATAATGGGAACATTTAAAAATCATGACAAACTAACTGAAGAGCAATAGCAACAACAACATTTTTAAGGTTTTCTTTAAATTTGAGCTACTGGCTTCACTGAAAAGCTTACTTTATATTGATTGCAAATATATAATTTGCTTGTAATTTAATGTTTGCTTATATGCAGGCGGCTAACCGTGGGTCAAGTATATATTGGGTGCAGCATGAGAGCAATATATAGCACCATGAGGTGGATTTGCAAAATGATATACCGTACTTCTGGTCAGACTGGGAGTGGAAAACAAGCTCTGTCATCAGGGGCTCTTGTCAGGTGTAGCAGAGTTTCTCACATAAAATGTCAGTCTGTACTGGCAGAGCCTCACAGCTAATCAACCATGAGAAGAGCCTTGCATAGAAGAGCCAAATACTCAACTCTGCATCCTTGCAGAATGTAATCACTACTGATTTCCCAGAGCCAGCTAATCAAGCATGGAGGTATCTGGGAAACCAAGGGAGAGATCTAAATAACAAAAAGCATACTCAGAAATTATGGAGTACAATGGGCTAAAGTGATCAGTGTCATTGTTTGTGAAGAGGCAGTTTCTGAATTCTGGAAAATTAGCTCAGATTTCATTCATAATATATGTACAAGCTCTTATGGCAAGTCACATTCTCTCAGCCAGAATCACAATAGACTTTATTTAGAGATGGTTATATCCAAAGAATGTAAATTTAATTCAGTAAAATTAAATAATAATAGGGCACTTAGACATGGCTGAATCCAGAGAATGTAGAAATTAGGTTTATCTATATATATATATATATATATATACCTGTCAGGACAGCTTCCACCCAGTGTTCTCTATATAATTTATTATGTTTGTTAATTACTCTAGGTTTCTTGACTATGTCTCTCTCTTTATCATTGTCACCCTGCATTTTTCTGCTTTATCTCTCTGTCCTTACTCCAGACCTGTATTCTGGTGTTTTAATTATGCCCTCAGCTGCATTTGCTTCATGTGTGTCTGCTCAGCCAGTTAAATAAACCTGTCATTGAACTTGACTCCTCATCTCCACTTCTTGGGTGAACAGTACATGGTGGCTAATATGTTTTCACTACCCCTCATGTAAGTTACATTTTAGCATAAGGGAATAATTTAAAAGCTTTGACGGGGGTACTTGGTTGGCATTGCCATAATGCACACACGCATACACACACACACACACACACACACACACACACACACACACACACACACACTTTTAAGTGCTACCTTTGTACTGGAGCGAAAGGAATGATGAGAAATAGAAGAAAGCCTGGAATCTTAAAAACTAACTTCAAACAAAAACAAATTAAAAGGATTCCTGTTATAAATTAACAAACTAAAGCTGCAGTCTAACAAGATATCCTAAACTTCAGTCATTATCAGTTTCAGTGCACAAAAGTATTGTCCTATATCCCCTTTTTTAAAATAAGAGTTGCCTTCTTTCAGCTCAGCCACTTTCGTTGATTTTACATCCATGTCCACTTTCTTTTCTAAGTGCCCACTATCACTTATTTATTATCATGAATGTTTCTCTCACCTTAATTCATCACCACATACAAGGCGCTCATGTTATAATAGTGAATGTGCTCTGCAACGGTATGGCAGAGAAGTGGATGTGAATGAGTGATGTTTAAATAATCTACGTTTAATAATCTAGTGTACCAAAACTATGTTCCCAAGTTTCCACCATCGCAGAGGATTTTAATGTGGATTTGAAAGTACTGTGACAGAAAAGGAAATAATCCAACAAGCAGTGAATAGTCTTTGTTAATGTACCAGTAATAAAGCAAAGCAGAGAGGGTCTTGGAAGTTAGCCATAATGTGTGCACCTTGAACTCTACTTGGTCTTGCAGAGTTTATCTGAACCAGCCAAGAGCTTGTATTGATTTTAACCAGAGCAGCAACCCAACTAAAGTTGCAGACGAACTTCCAGAAAATTTTCACAAAGCCCAGGAAGTTCCACATTCAGCTAAATTATGCAGAACACAAACCCGAGAAGCAACACAATAATCCTCAATTATATTCCGACCTCTGTCAGGGTGGAGTTCGCATGTGGTCCCCATTTCCATGTGAATTTATACCAGGTACTCCAGTTTAGTCCCACATTCCAAAATATCTAACCCTGTTTCTTTCATGAACAGCCATGGATGCTGCTGTAACATTAAATAAGAAATAAACAACAATCTCGGTTCGGAAGCTGAAAAAAGTTTCAAAGTTAATTCAACAGTTAAAAAATAACGCCAATATAACATACCCTTTTTAAATGTTTGAGTATCATTCTTTCAAAAACAGTGACCAGGACTAAGCACTTCTATATTGGGCTGGTATGACTGACTAATAGGATATTTGTTTTGTCAGAGCTGTGCTCAAGAGAAGTGGTATTTTATTTAATGTATGCAAGCAGTTAATGAAGAAGGAGTAATAAGGGCAACAAAAAAGTACTGATGTAGATAACAAATCGAATACTGATCAAATAACACATGACCAAGACAAAGCATGTGGATTACAAAAAAAAGAACCCAGAATCAATTTTTGAGGAAAAGGGTGCATGCACAGAACAGTGGATTACAGCGTTTTTGGATAAACAAGAAGTAAAATCCCCAATAAACACAAATCGGGCTTAACAACTTAATTTACACTTTTATTTGCTTCATACAAGCTCTGCTTCATCTCACGCTTGTTTGCTCACATTTCTGAGTTACTACAACACTTTACTGACAGGCCAGTTTCAGTACACTTTCTCATTTAGCCCCTTCTCAAGCTTCCCTAATTTTACTTCCTTCCTAGACACCTTTTGCTGCCAGAAGACAATTTGTCCACTGAAGAGCTGGAAAGCACAATATGTATCAGTGTCTGCATTCAGCAGAGATTCACGGAGAAAGTTCCCTGCAGGTTTGGTTCTGTATTTCTGTAAATGGGACTGGTGATTTGGTCAAAATGAATCGCCCCATCACTGCTGAGAAGTACAGGCAGATTCTTATCCATCATGCAGTTCCATCAGGAAGGCCTCTGACTCGTCCCAAATTCATTCCCTGGGGCATGATAATGACTCCAAACAGTGCCAGAGTCATAAAGAACTATGTCTAGATCTCCACAGATATTAACATCATTGAGTCAGTCTGGGATTACATGAAGAAAGTGGGCCAGTTAAAGTCTTCAGAAATCCTGTGCCAGACAAATGGTAAAATGCCAGCAAAGCACCATATCAATCATACCAACCATTCAGAATTGATTCTGTTTTAACATCTAAGCTAAGTCACAACACATATTGATTTTGGTTTAGGTTTTCTTTGTTTGTCAAGTTTGTTTTTCCAAATGAAAGTTTATAAATCTAAAATCGTAAGACTAACAATAACCAAAAATACTGTACAAGGGATCAAATGGAGATGTAAGTAATTAAATTTTTTGGGTTTTACACCGCAGCTAATACAAGCACAAATCAAAAACACTTACAGCACCACCATGGCACTTAACTTAAGCCAGCCATGACTGTAAAGAAAGTGACGAAAGGACAGACAACACTTACAGATGCCTTTGGACCTCGTCTCTCACAGTCAAGTAATTCCAGAAAATGTAGACATGCTGATATTCTTGAAAAAGAACATGACTGTATCATAAGCAGTTGTACTAATCCCTTAGCTCTGTACTGTATTAAAAAAAAGTCTCTGTTTGCACTTCAAGCATAGTCTTAATATGAGTAGTTATGGTTATACATAGTTAAGTTAAAAAACAGAAACCATAATATGGCTGGTTGAGGTTTGCACTTATTGCTGCACCTATAAAAGTTGTATTTATTTTTATTTATTTATAATGTTTCTATTTTTTATAGACTCAATTTGTGAGAGACACCAGTCTGTTGAGTTTGTTATATGATTGTCAAATAAAACTCTATTTTTCATGTCATTTTTCATTTTTAAGTTATTATTTTTTTAATATTTTAAAATCTCGTCTCGTTCTCGTGAACCCAGTATCGTGTCTTGTCTCGTCTCGTGAGATGAGTGTCTCGTTACACCCCTAACATTTAGGTAAAAATGAACTAAAACGCAAACATTTCAAATTTAACCAGAAATGATACAGACATGTTTTATGTAAAAACACACCCTGCAAACAACCCTTTCCTAGCAGTGCCTAAGCCAAGAAATGTCTGCACTTTGAATACTGATGTGTGCAGAATAACTACTCATTACGCATGTGTAAGTTTCCCCTAAATACAGCCAAAATGTCCTGTAGTGTGCATGAATCCTTAAAAGATTAGAACCATATAAATAAAAATTACACAAATGGCACATAAATTGGTTGTTATTGTTAAAATACAAACAGTCTAATACAGAGAAATGACATATGGGTTAGGGTTGTATAGGGAGGGAACAGACCATTGTTTGTCATTGGGGATTACTACAATGTGCATTTGTTGAATAGGATTAAATTTGCAATTTGACAAAATGAGGTTTGCCGGGGTGAAGCTGCAACAAACGACAAGTTTTTAACAAGAGTGTGAAAAGATATTTTCAAGACTTCATGAAAATTATGGATGTACATACTTTTTTTGGAGGAGCAAGAGAGGGAATTCTGTAGCATTTCAGAGCCATACAAAACAACTAAACTTGCTGATATCACATTATAACTTTGATATCTCTTTTCTATTTAATCATGCTGCTCAGGGCAATGCATAATAGTATGTACAATATCTGTACAAGATGTTCTTTTAAAAATCTGACAGTGACTGGAGCTGTTGGATCTTAGCATTTAATGGGTACCATCCAGCTCACGCTCACTGTATGGCTCCAGTTATCTCTACAGAGCAGCAGTCACCAGGCCTTTAGCTTATTTTTATGCATGGGGCATCCTAAATGTCATTACCGGCTGGGAAAACGGCACAAAGACCCACTGATTGTCCTCTGGCGTTGACGCGTCTCGTGCCTTTCAATCACTGCTCCATTTTGAGTTGTTTAATCAGTGGGGTTCATTCATCTTTTTTCAGACCTCAGACCTGTAGTGAAAGACTGATTTACCAAGATATGAAATAAAGGGTGCTAATTTGAGCATGCAGAATGTGTATATTAATAGACATTATGAGTGTTTTTCGTTTGTTTGTTTGTTTGGCTTTTTTTGAGTGACCTGCATAAATGTGTCTGTGTTTGCTAATAAGTCTCAATAATCAAGACAAGATCAGGTGTCTAACAGCCAGACAATGGTACAATTGCAGACACTATTTGAGATAATAAGGATAATACTATATATTTAGATTAGAGTAACTGGCCTCATTTACATTAGAATGTTGTTATTACCTCTCCTTTTGCTCATGCAGCATGACATTTATTTATTAACAAAGGCATTTTATATTATGTGATATTTATTTATATATATTTAACTGAGGTATTTTAAAACATTACCAATAAGCACAGAAAACAAGGTTCCAGAAGTCTGCAGTGTGATACCTGAACTATAAAAGACTGGACAACAATATGGCTCTCATAAAGCAAACACAGTGAATCTGAGTTCACCTTATAGTTCTCAGTGGCAAGCAGAATTACATGACTTTACACTTTCTTTGACATTTCCCTTTCATGCCCATGGAATAATCTATACGTGTCTTCTTAATAAGTCAAAGCAAACAATTTTCATATTTTACCACTGTACACACAAACATTTTGGATGCAAACAAATTAGCATATTTAATATTTTAAAACACAACTTCACACAATATTTTTTATAACCATCATTATTCATCAGACTATCCTAAAACATGCTTTTGGCTTCTATAATTCCTCATGTTGTCCATCTCACTGTTGATAAAAGCATGTTATCATTTACAAATTAGGTACTTGTGACACTTCATGCGGATTAACATAGTTTGTCATTCATATGTCAGCCAATGACCCTCCCCTACAACTGGTATAACACATAGCACTTCATTAAATTGTTTGACAGTGGAACTTTTATTCACATCAATGAATTCCACTCTTGAGTGCCTTCTGTGCTGATGAACCTTTACCCACATGTATGTTGATGTTATGGCGAGACAGCGTAATATGCAGATAGACCCACTTAAAGCATGAATGAATAGAGACAGATTAGAGAGGCCAAAATATTGACTGTAGAATTTCTTTATTCTAGTTAAATTGTTTAAAACATTTTACAGTAAACATGTAGTGCCCACATTATAGGATTATACTAATATATAAATATATATATATAAACAGTACTTATAGAAAAATAATCATCCCTGTCAAAACCAATTACAACCTGAAAATATAAGTAAATTACATATAATATTTTCCATCTGTAATAATGTGTTTTGACAACTTTTTTCTCTCAACATCAATTTTTACCACATTTTAACAAAATTCTGAATAATTATTGTATTAGTTGCAAAATGTTTTGGATAAATTCAGTTAATTTAGAGCAACCATTACAAACCTGTTCACGTACAACCGTTAACCTTCCAGATAGCACAGGCTCCAACAAGCATCAACTGCAGTGAATACTGCTAAAAAGCTGTTCAGTTGCAATCAGTGAAAGCAGGATATTGCAAAAAATATTGACCATCAGTGTGCAGGTGCTTTCAAAAAGGCTTTAGAATAAAGTTGTGGAAAGGCAAAATAATTATGTATATTAGGGGTGGGAATCTCTAGGCACCTCACGATTTGATTCGATCACGATTCAGAGGGCAGCAATATCAATGCATCTCGATTCTTTTTTTTCTATACATTTTTTTTCTTTACCATGTAAATACTTGAAACAAATCTATGGCGTCAAAACAGGTCCTAAAGTTTCGAGAACCAAAAAAACTAAATCCGTAACCAAAGAATTACATTTTGTAATAAAAACTAGTTTGTAAATAGAATATTTCTGTTTGTAATCGTCTAATTTGAGTTTAATATTCTTGAAGTATCCATTGCGCTTCTCTCAGTCTCGCTTTCGCTTCAAAAAGTTTCTCGCTTTTGACTTTTGGACCCGATTTAATGGGGGGAGGGATGTAGGCAATCATTGACTGCTGGAGTTAAGCCCCCTAACGTCAGCAAAAGAACGCCACTCTTTTACCCGGATTGTAAAATGGTCGGGAATAAACACATGGAATTATTAAGTGAAAGGTGTACAGTGCCACCAACAACTTGCCTAAATTGTGCCACCCTCCAAACTGAATCACCAAACAGTAGGATATTGATCAGAAAATCTATCAGCAGGACAACTTTAATGCTGAATAACTTACTTTAGGTTTTTTTAATGGTGGAGATTGGTTGGGCTGGGCAGAGTGACAAGAGAAAAAAAATCAAAAAATATGCTCACTTCTTCTTGCAAACCAGGCTTAAACAAGTGCTTGATTATGTTCCATTTAATTGTAATTGACCATTTTAATTAATGAATTTATATTAATTAGTGCTTCATCATTTTATGAATAATATACTGTATGAACAATTTGTCATATTATGTGACTATGAGTATCATTCTAGTGCTTGCATGCAAGGCAAAACAAAACAACCACACTAGTAGCCAGTGACTGTTTTTCTTGATCATACAGCTCCTGTGCTGATACCTTCTTCCCTTTGAAGCATATGCAATGCATCCGGAAAGTATTCACAGCGCTTCACTTTTTCCACATTTTGTTACGTTACAGCCGTATTCCAAATTGTAT
>JAVSBV010060996.1:0-10582 GCA_033117975.1 Parotocinclus spilosoma
TTCGAGATCTGGTCATAATGAGGCAGCGGATAAAGCGTCATCCCCACCGATGGCTCTGTAAGGGCGATCGGCGCGGATGACTACAAGCTCCGGGAGCGGGTAGGACCCTAACAATATGTACTACGTTTTTGGAGACCTTGGTGGAATGTTCACAATTTTCTGCTGATACTGGACTTACTCATCCTAACATTGATTGCTTCAGACCCTTTCATTTGTGTAACATGTATCAACAATGGGCCTTGCTTGCATTTCTTTGAGTCCTAGCTTCTGTCCTTATCAGTCAGTAAGCAAGTCAATCCAGTTTATTCATACTGTGCAAAAAGGCAATATCAAAAGGCCATAAATACCAGTGGTAAGATATACTGTAAGTCTGAGTCAGAAAACAATGTTGTTGTTTTTTTAAATAGGTCTTCTGTAACAGAATGCAATTACATCAAGCATTAAATTGCAAAAACTTTTTTTTTTCTTTTTTTCTACATCTTAAGAAAATCGAATGGGTTTAGTGGTAAGGTTGTCAATGTTTATAGCTTCTGACATATATGTTAGAGAGTGGAAGCTTGAAATGGTAAATAATTGCCCTTCCTACATGAATGCACAGGAGTGGGGTTGGTGCAAGCTGAGTGTAATTTTCCAGAATGTGCTGGCCGGACACGGCTGGACGTTATTTTATTCAGAATGCCTGCAAGCAAAAAATATTCGCTTTCGAAAACAGCAAGATCAGAGACCTACTACATCCCATTAACACATTCTCTCACTCACACACCATCACTGTGTCATTTACTCAGTACTGCGTGCACACTCAATATTGCTCTTTCTAACTCTGTGGCTGGATGTTTGGTGTTGGTTGAATTAATGAATGGAACGATGCTGCATGATGGTGAAATATTGGGGTAGTGCTTGTGTTTAGTGACAGTATCTGTGACAAGAGTGTCATTTCTGATTTCCTTGTTTTTCAAAATGACAAATGAGACACTTAAGCGAGAAGCTCTTGTGTGTGAGGGTCATTCATCACTGTCTACCCAAATCAAATATCAGCCTTCATCTTAATCTGTATGCAATGGAAATGTACTGCATGAGAATACAAAATAATGCCTATTATATTTATCAATACATGCCGATACACATGCTGCTATGAGTGTATCATGGTTATAAAATCTTGACAATAACTGGTAATTGTAGATTTATAAAGCGAACTAATGTGGCGTGACATGATTAGTAATTGTATATTTATACAGTAAACTCCTCTACCTGTTGGAATGACTAATAATTGGAGATGCAAGTTGGGTGTACCTAAGAAACTAGATACTTTTGTGTATCTATCAGAATTGAATCTGTGTTCATGCATCTCCAATGTAGTCATACCAGAATATCAGATTGCCATCACCAAGAGAATGGGTCAATTCCACCAAAATAATACCTGGACAGTTAAGGCTTTGCAGTACTAATTATAAAGCATTTCAAATAAGTTAATTAAAATCCAGGGTCCAACTGTGAGGCCCTTGAGCAGGACCCTCCCTTCAGCTGCTTGGCTCAAGAGTAAGTAGCTTTGGATAGAAACCTTTTCAATGTAATTTAAATGCAAGTTATCCCATGTTAATCAATTCAAATTTATTTATATAGCATTTTTTACAATGGTGCATTGTCTCATAGCAGCTTTACAATATTATGCATTATCTTAAAAGGCCAATCCCAAATTGAGCAAGCCTAGAGTGACAGTGGAAAGAAAAAACTCCCTAAATATAAAAGGAAGAAATCTTGGGAGGTCCATGACTCAAAAAGTGACCCATCCTCCCTGGGTGGCCCAGATGATGATTAAAATAGTTAAGTTGTATAAATAGTAAAAGTAATAAGTAAATATAAAAATTTATTTAAATAACTGAATAGAAGGAAGCACATCATCTCCTAATAAATAAACGATGGAGGGAGTTACTGGACTCTGACATGACTCAGGCATGGTGAGACTGGTTTCTGTTGATGAAGACCAGTAGGAACATCCAGGAAGAACATCTAAGTGTGTGGTGCTGGAACTGGTACCAGAACATTAGCTCGGAGAGAAAAGAGAAAATGTAGTTACTTATTGGTTAGGAGCACATAATCTATTAATAATCAGGGATGCCCGGTGTAGCATGGAACTCTGGCAGCATTAAGAATAGCAGCATAGCTAAAAGGGGAAGAACCCGAGCCATGCTCACTTTTTATTAATGGACTGCATGAGTAACAATTGTGTCCTTTAAAGTATACCTATATGTATATGTACCTGCCAAAATGGCCAGTGAAAAATATACTGTTCTAAACCCTTTAAACTATACTATACATAATAGATGTATCTGAGTACTTAGCTATACTTACACTATACTGAGCCCATTATACCATACAATACAATGTTGAATGATCATACCGACTCCATAATCTAAGATAATGGTATGTAGGAACTCCAAATCATGTTTGACCCCCTTGCTATTTCAAAGGGGAGAGCTGGAGTGAAAAACAAAATAGGGACCTGAGCAATAATTAACAAAACCTTAATTACTGATGCAAAGGCTGCTTTAAGGCTGCTATTTGAAATAAAGTGGCAAAGTAGTAGAGGTTCCAGGAAATTCAGTGTGACAGTTGTCGTACAGCTAAGCTGGTGGAACCAAGTGACTACTCTACATGCTGTGTTGGGCACACAAGACTGTTACATCCCATTGACAGTGAAACACATACTGACTGAATTTAGGACTTACCACTTGGAAAGACAGAAACTTAGAATGCCAGCCACAATTGGAGAAACCATGACCCATTCAAGGATCCAGATGCTTATCAACTTCTTGTCAGCTTCAGGCCAGAAAGCACTAAACAAGACCACCAGACAAAGCCCCTTATTGGTTCAGCAGCCTAGAAACAATGGCATTACACCTGCCACTACCACTGTCTGCCAAAAAAAGGACCTATGAATTACCATGGCATTAATTTTTGACCAATCAATCAACAATTGTGCAAAGAGCCAAGTGGTGATGCCTGAGCTTACTACACTGTACTACAGTACATTTAATGAATATCATTAATGCTATACTATGCTAGACCATGCTGTATTGTATACACTGATTAGCCAATACATTAAACTCACACACAGATCGAATAACAAATTATGCTGATTAGCTTGTTACAGCTGTGCATGCTAAGCTCTGGGCTATACTTAATGTTAAGTTGAAAATTTAAAAGCATCTCAACATTTGTTTGGATTTGTCATTCCAGAATTCCATAATACTCTTCTCTACTGATCTTTATTGTAATCTTTAAGTTTTGGCACATATTGGCTTTTTCACTCTGTTCCCCTTATGGAAATGTTTTCTTTTTTTCTACCCTTCCTAGAAAAAACATTCCTTATCAAAATTATTTGGCTTGTAGAGTCAGCGCAGCATCCTGATTAAGTTGCCAGATGATTCTATCGGTCAAGTGTAAGGGGTGGTCACCCTAAATACTTGCCAATAATTCTATATTATTTCCAGTAGATCCTTTGAGTTATGAGTTGGAGGTTTCCGTAGCTGATGTTTGTCCAGTACTCCCCACAAATACTCTATTGATGTTTGGGAGATTTGGAGGCCAG
This sequence comes from Parotocinclus spilosoma, assembly GCA_033117975.1. Lineage (NCBI taxonomy): Eukaryota > Metazoa > Chordata > Actinopteri > Siluriformes > Loricariidae > Parotocinclus > Parotocinclus spilosoma. Next base: position 3,590 of record JAVSBV010060996.1, read on the forward strand.
GGCAAACCCCTTACACAAAGCATTCCTGAACAATAATTGCAGTGTGGCAGGGGGAATTATCTTGTTAAAAAAAGAGGTCACTGCTAATAAGCAACACAGCTGCCATGAAGGGGTGTACTTGGTCTGCAACAATGTTTAGATAGGTATCAAAATGTCAGGGTGTGAATTCTACTACTGCATATTAATGCAGTTATCGTATCCCAGGTGCAGCATGGAGTAGATGTATCTAGTAAAAATGTCCATTTAAAGGTTGTTGAGTGTGAAATGGGATTTGTCACTCTCTCACTCTCTCTTACTCTCTATCTCTCTCGCACGCACTCGATTTCTCTCACTCTCATTCTCCAGCGTCAGATCCCACAAGCTTGCACTGCTCACCTCTCTGCTTCTTCTGCGACTCCGGGAGTCCCGTCCATCATCTCCTCGTCTTCGGCAGAAGCCTCTGCTCATTCCGGATCATCACTGGTCCTTCAGAACAGTTTAGGCTCATCTCGCGTTTCCTCGTCTCCGAACGGGAAGCGCTGGCACAAGACTGACCTTTCCGCCGCGGTCATCACGGAGAGACGGCGAAAGCTGAGGCTAGGAGCATCATTAGATTCGCAGAGCTTCGTAGACGTACACAGAGCATCATCACCCAGCATCTCAGAAGCATAGCATTATCTCAGTCAGAGCCTCACCACTCCACGCCACGCCACGCCACGCCACGCCACACCGCAGCACAGCACAGCGCACCGCACAGCGAGAGACGCACTGAAGCTGAGCGCACCGCCGGTAATGAGGTTTGCCGCGCGCCGGTCGAATCCCTCTCGCACCGTGCACAGAAACCGGGCTTGTTCTGATCCGAGGCTTCGCTGAGAGAACCGACGAGAAGAAAGCTGCTTTTTGGAGAAGGAATGAACCTGTTCAGTGCCATGTTCCTCCTTCTGATGTTAGCCTGCATGCCGTGCGAGGTAAAGACGCGCTTAACATTTTAATTATTCAGCAGCTTATAAACCCGTCCAAAATGTAAACCTTTTTCCCACAACCTGTCCTAGCGTTTTGCACAGCGCTTTCTGGACACAACGCTTTATTGTTAGGGGGGCTTAGACTTAATGTGCGTTATAATAATTTACAACAAGCTGTTACTTTAAGTTATTATGTGAAATGCACTATTGAAGGTGACTGGTGCTCGGTGATAGAGAAGAACTAGCCTATTCCATTCTGATATGTGGTTGAGCATGATGTTATGCCAGTTGATGGATGGTTGAGATTTTAAGCTGTTTGAAGAAAAGTGCCAGTTTAAAAATGAAGCGAAACAGTGTGTTAAAACTGTACAAGAGGTACGCAGACTGGACACATTGAAAGGTCCTGAATCGACGCCGTTTTGTCTTACTGTAAACGAATAAACTCAGGAGGAGTTTGCTTGACACTACAGCAGTGACCCCAGGAGTTTATGCAAAAACATACATTGCTTTCAATTTATAAGAGTTAAATGAATAAGCTTACTTGTGTTTATCATCTAATCTTCATCCAAGGCTTCTGCAGACTTCGAGTAATCTTTAGATCTTTTGTTTTCTAAAGGAGAAATACGTTAACACCACCTATCCTGGAAATCTTGAATGCCATTTCTGCCCATTTTAACAAACCATTAACAAGTCATTACATGCACTATAGTGGATCCGTTGGAAATGTGCCTATAGTTTCACACAAGCTGTATTTCTTTGCGATATGTCTTTGCATTAGAACATGCAATCGTGATAGATTTATTTTTTTTGTCAGACAATCAACAAAACTTTCCTTTTGACTCAGGGGTATAAAAAACCTTTACATGAAACTTAAAGCATATATTTTTTTCCATGTGAATCTGCTTAATTTGGTTAGGGTTGTAGGGCTGGTTCCAGAACCTGTTCCGGAATACACAACATGTACCCTGTACCTCCACCTGCTTGCCCAACATGGCACTGCTGGGATTCGAACCTGGGTATCATGGTGATGGGATAGTGGATTGTCTCTGCATTACCCAAGCAATGCAATAAAACTTGGCAGGTTTGGTTTGATTAAAATTAGTTGCTCTGTCGATTTGGTTCATTTAAACGTGTGCTATCTGAATCTTGGTGCACACCAACCAGTGGTGCGCCAAGACTAGCATAAAGGGATGGAATGCAACACAGACCAAAAAAAAGTGTACGAAGCAACTACAGGGTGTGATGTTAAACAAACTACCCTTAAAACACATATTATAACATAGGTCATACAGCTTAATGGAACAGCGATTGAACAAATGTAATTCTGTTTATGTTATTAATTGTGCTTGAGTAGTTTATTAGTAAGAACAGAATACTCAACCATATCTGGTGCTTCCCTCTGTAAGAGAGAAGTTGCTCATTCCATGTGCTCAACCACTGTCTCCTTCTAGCCTGAATCTTTTCTGTGCAAGTTTAAGAACTAATTTAGAAAATTTAAGAACTCTTTGTGAGTTATCAGCTGGTACAAATACCAGCACATATTAAGAAAACCCATGAGAACTTTTAGCCGAGCAGTTTTGTGGAAGTTTAGCAAGTTCAGTCATAAAAAGTCATAAAAGATGTCAAATCAGAATGTTGGTGTTTTTTCTATTTTTATTAATTAACAATGACTGTTGTTATCATTGACTAAGTGAACCTGAACTAAAATGCAATGTTAAATTTTTTTGCTTTGGTCAAAGCAAACCAAACTACAAGTATTAATAGTACTTTTAAATTGGTGACCGAAGGGTCAACAGGCCTTTTATAGTACAGTTATGACAATGAAACACAGCTAAAGTTAAAAGTCCATGAATGGGACAAGCGTAAGTGAATGCTTTAAGCAAACACCCCACAAAAGTAGTCTTGTGAAGGTCAGCTGTTGGACAGAGTCCAAGACATATAACATTCAAAAGGCTATGCTTTAAGTTCTTTAAAATATTGACGTTACAGTTGACATAAAATATTATTTAGTAAAACTTATAATTTTAAAGTAAATTGCCAAATTTGGTAGACCTTGGCTGGCAAACAAAATTACCATCCCATAGGGAGGACATCTAAAATAGTTTTGACATTAGTTATCCAAAATATGGAAACTCCATATTTCCCTTGTCCTATTTTGCCCTTCCTGGATTTCAGTGTCTCTGTGTTAGAAATTGTGTTATATACAATCAGTATATGCTTATATAATATAATTACATACTAGCAGACTTGCATAAGTTCTCATCACACTTACAGCAGTAGCAGTCCCATTCAGGATATAGTGAACATGCTGTATATTGTTAAAGAAGTCAATATACAACCCTGGGCAGAACTATATAAATCCATGAGCAAATCCCAAATTGGCTTCAGAAATAATAAAAACATTTTCCAGAAGGCTATCTCAAGAAGGTTTTGTCTATAAGATTTTTAATATTTGGTGTGATGTTTCTAGAGTGAATTTTCTTAGTAGAATATGTAAAGTCTTTTAAGACGTCCCTTCATCTCTGCCAATCGCTTCCATGGCTACGATATGTGGTAGCCTAGTCAGGTTAAGTCAGGTGCATGTGCGCTGCTTTACTGTGGAAAATCAGTGAGTGCTCTGGCATCCTGAAAAAATATTGCAGCAAGTCTTGCTCCCGACAGCTAAGTTGTTTTCTAAATAGGAATGACATCATTTTTCATCAAGACACATTTCCTGCCAACACCCAAAGAAGTGAAAATAAATCCCAACAGGTTCATGGTGGGAGTCTAAACTCTATAGAGAATATTTGGTGTCCCATTAAATACCAACTAGCTGGGAAATAGTTTTTAACTGCTCATCAATGCAGAGTTGAACATTATTGACCCCGCTTTCTGTAAAAAGCTGTTAGTGTTTACCCACAAGGATTCCACATTTAAAGTCAAAGGGAAAACCTATTCTATGCAAGGGTTCTCCTAATGATTTGTTGTTAAGACCATTTAAGGCATGACATATTGCCATTTTTTAAGTGAATAAAAAGACTGTACATCACTTCTGCATTACTGTTCACAAGAAGAAAAGTCATAAAAGTTTCTTCTGTGTCCAATCAGACCTAACCTAGCTCTAATTTCTCACAGCAGATGTTAGTAAACAGGCTGCACCCATGTCCACTAAACACAATGACCATGTGTTTATTTCTCAATCAGAATTTACCGTATTTATTTCTAATTAACTGTCAATGGTATATAGAAGACATTCGATTTATATAGATCAGCCAAGTTTTTCAACTTTTTTGTTTATCTTCTTATCAAAAGGCTCATCTGATGTAAATATTACAGAAATACTTCCAAGTAGGATTCTATAGCAGCAGATGTGGGACAAATCTCTTTACAACATTGTTGCATAAATTGTCAGTCTTTATGGCACAATTAAGTTTAAACATCTGGGACTGTGGTGGCCTAGTGGTTAAAGTACTGGGCCATAAGGTCCAGAGTTCAAATCCCACCTCTGCCAAGCTATCACTGATAGGTTTCTGAGCAAGTCCCTTAACCTACAGTTGCTTAGACTGTAAGACTGTATGAATTGTAAGTCGCTCTGGATAAGGGCGTCTGCTAAATGACATAAATGTAAATGTCTCAGAAGCCAAGCAGGGTTGGGTTTAGTAAGTAATTGGATGGGGGACCCTTTGTGAAAACCAAATCCTATACGTTACATTGCAATTTCTGTTTGGGTCATTAAAGTTATGTATATCCATCTGTCCACAACTGATCATAAAAGGACTTAATGAGAGCTGTGCTCTGTGCCCATGCGTCAGTAAGAAATTCTGCAGATCATAGAGATTATGAGAAGACTGGCCTCAGCTCAGTGGGCTATACTGCTTAAAGACGCCAGTAAGTTGATTGAGCTAGAGCTGTGGAACAAATTGGAAGCATAAACATTGAGCTAATTAGGAAGCGTAATTAGCAGAACATTTGCATTTGTAATGTACTACTTAACAGTCACAGTAAATTATACAATAGCAGTGACTTTCTTTTCCTGGTTGAGACAAGCCTCAGCTTAAGCTTATTAAGAGAATCAATAGAGCAGTAAACAGCAATATTTTACAATATACCGATCTAATGGTTATAAATAGAATCTGTAAGGTTAGAATAAGTCTCATATTTAATTCCATTTCTTAAATAATGTTTTTTTTTATCTTATATGGAAACGTAATGATGACATTTTATGACACTCAACTGGATCTGTAAAGCAAATGAGTCGTTATGGTTACCTAATCTGCACCTGAGTTCTGGAGGCATCTGGTGGAAATATAATCTGATCTCTAAAATAGAAAGAAGTACAGAAGTTTTTGAAAAAGTAAATAGCCCACCAATTAGGAATGGGTGTCATGTTTTTAAGGCTGGTTCCTGATACAAATCAACCAAACTTACTATCTTATGATAACAATAATATACCTTCAGTAACAAACAGGAATAGCAGGCACCACTTTTAGTTTGATGTTTCAAAATGTAAATACCACCACTCTATTTTAGATAGTGACATAAAATAAAAATAAGTCAGATTGGACCACATAGCACTAGTAGAAAAAAATATCTCTCAGGAGTTTGTGCTTCAGAGAAATTGTTGTGTGTACAAAGTCTGTTTTGTAACGGGCTCATTGGGGTGGTGCTGTGAGTTAGCAGTTTTCCTCACAGCACTAGAGTATCAGGTTCACAGCAGGTTTCCATGTTCTCCCTATGTTTGTATGGGTTGTGTCACAGCTCTGCAGTTACCTCCTGTAATCCAAAAAAACATGGTGGTTAGCCATTATTAAATTGTATCTGTATGTGCGGGTGCGTGATTTTATGCCTTTATAACCATTGCTGGGTTGTGAGCTGTTCTGGGTGTTATCCTCTTCTCCCTCACTGTACCAGATGTAGTCCCCCATTTGGTGTTGTGTGTTGACTGAATGTAAAAGCTCAGTGTAAACTGTAAAAGCACTACAGTACACTAAGTGTAACTAACAACAGCAATAATAATGTCCAAACCAGTTCCATATATATCATATCTAATTTTTTTCAAGACCAAATCATGGTCTAGGTGCGATCAGCCATGCTACTATGTGGCCAAATTCTGAATTTTCAACTATCTCTGCTCTCGATGTATTATGGATTTAATCATATGTCTGTCAAGGTAAACTTAAGATATTAAAACACAATGGGATACTCTAACTATTGAAATAGTTTCTTTATGTTGGTTCTTCTAATCTCTCTGTGGATGTGAAATAATTTCATTTTAATCAGTTTTTATAGAAAACCATGATATTAGTCATCCCTCTACTATCACATTTTGCCACTAGTGGATTCTACATGACAAGAAGATCATTGTATAAGCAGTCATTGAAAGATTGCTGCTCCTGCCACTACTAGGCATGTTGATGTGCTAGTTGTTAAGCTGAGAAAGCCAGGCTCACAGTGCAAGCAGGCTTGTGACTACATTTAGGCTGGAGATTACATTTCCAAGAGCTCTTGGACTAATCAGTGGCAGACTGTTTACCCCCAGAAGACAAGCCATTTAAACACACTGGCTGTGTCTTTTTTATGGCCAGTAATGGGTGTCTTCATGTGTAGTGTGTAGATTCAAGAGTAATCTGAAGACTAAAAGGTCTTCAGGTAAAAAGAGAAAAGCTCTAATGGAGAAAGGAAGATGTTTGCTTCCCCATTTTTGCGGGGAAGCAGACTTGATATTTCAGTTATCACATTGTAGGTGCTAATTTGGGACATATTGTGTCTCTCCATTTGCTTCTCTTTTCTCTAACTTTATCAAAGAGGTGTTCTTGCTCTGACTGTCACTGTAGCCACCCAGTGGCACGTTGGTAGAGCACACGTCCCAGGCAGAATATATGCCTAGAGCAAATCCCAATCTGTTTTAGAGTAAGACTCGCACAACTCTGCATGAGCTTACTCCGGGTACTCTGGTTTCCTTCCACAGTCCAAATAATTGATTACTCTAAATATGCATATATATATATATACACTACCGTTCAAAAGTTTGGGGTCACTTAGAAATTTCCTTATTTTTGAAAGAAAAGCACAG
>JAVSBV010061026.1:0-10581 GCA_033117975.1 Parotocinclus spilosoma
TTCATGGCGAAGGCTGTGAATACTTACGTAAATGTGATTTCTTAGTTTTTTATTTTTAATAAATTTTCAGAACTTTTAAAAAAACTTTTTTTCACATAATAATTCATAATGGGGTATTTTGTGTAAAATTTTGAGGAGAGAGATTAATTTAATACAATTTGGAATAAAGCTGTAACATTTTTCACGTAACAACGTGAAAAAGTGAAGCGCTGTGAATACTTTCCGGATGCACTGTAATTAACTACAGCACTTGTTCTACCCTTATTGCCACCAGTGCAATAGTCACTGCACTGACACGTATAGTCACAAGATTTGGGCATCCCAGTTAGACTACGTGTTTGAAAAAAAAATACATTGGTGCTTGAAGGTTTGTGAACCCTTTAAAATTGGCTATATTTCTACAAAAATATGAACTAAATTGTGATAAGTTTTTCCAACAACTCCTAAAAGTAAAACCCAATTAAACAAATGAGACAAAAATATTATACTTGGCCATTTATTAATTTAATAAAACGATTCAATGTCACATTCCTGCGAGTGGCAAAAGTGTGTAAATCTCTCAGATTATTAATTGTTTTGATGAAATTAGGCAAATGCCTTCAATTAATGTGATGGTACCTGGGTATGAGCAGGCACTCTGTTGTAATTAAGGAAGAGGGATCTATAGAAAGTCTTATCTTCACACGTTATCAAAGAATATCAAGATGTGAGTAGAGGAGGACATCACAAAAAGAGTTTCAGGCTGTAAAAGGTTACAAGAGTTTCGACCCCACAATCAACAGTTAGGCACGATTTGTACAAAAAACTAAGATAAGGTACTTGATTGACAGACAAAGATCACACCAAGAACAAGGCTTATAACTTATATCTAATCTGCAAGCTCAAATATGGTAGGCAGGATAACTTCTAAACAAATAGAGGACTGTATCTCACTGGTTGCTGATGTTCATGAGTCCACCCTCAGGAGAACAGTGAACAACAATAATGTGAATAGAGGGTTGAAGGGAGAAAGCCGTTGCTTTCCAAAAAGAACTTGTGCTGGAGCACATAGACAACACAGAAGGCTAATGGAAGAAAAAAATATTCTGGGAACAAAACACAATGTATTCTAGCATAAGAACTTGATGTTACGGTGCTTCTTTGCTAGGAGTAAGGAAATTAATAACAAAAGAAATCTGTTCTATGCATACGAATGGTCAATATGTCGATGTGCAGGACTTATCAACAAGGTTCACATATGTTTGCTACTCACAGCTACAGATGATTTCATAATATTCTTAATAAATAAATGAGTAACAAGTGGAATTTTCTCTTTATCTACTTTTTATGACTCTGTCTGTGACCGTGACCAGTGGTCTTTTGAGCAGAGGATGACAGAGGATATGGGCAAAGGAAGCATATTTTATTGCATTCCAACAAATGTCCACCCAAGATAGTTACAGTGAGTGACATATAATAAAATGAGAAATAAACTATGACACAAGGGTCAAAGAAAATATATACTTAAAATACAAATAAAATACTTAAAGAAACTAACCAATACAAAATAACTAAACAACAACAAACGTCTCTCACCATACTGAGCATGCCACAGAACCCCACAAAACAAGTTTATTCATTACCCTGACCTGCCTAAGAAAGGAAAAAACACCCCCTTTATAAAGCTCAAACATCCCTGCCCCTAGTGGATCATTCCACTTGCACAGGTAAAACAGGGCACAGACGTCACAAATTAAACTGAATCATACAACTGCACTGCAATATCAAGCAGAAAATAATTATTTAAAAATCCATCCTGGCACAGGAAAGATAAATACACATGTTTATGCCACAATATAATAATATCTAGCTACACTGCACAAAGTAGCTTTAATTGGACTCGTAATTGGAAAAACGTACAGTAAGTCTTTTTCTTTCCTACGCAGACAATACTGTAACGTCCTACACTCGCTAAATAAAATCTACACATTCGAAGGAGATTTGCGTTTTTGGTTTTATTCACGTGGCCTTTAAAACCAGCATAAAGGCAGTGTAAACATTGTTACAATGCCTGCATTGCACTCAGAACATCGTCTCAACAAATGTCTCTACCTGCATTCACGAGTGATAATGTAGTATACACAAAGTTGACTAACGTTTTAACGTTGTTAGATGGTGTGAATATATGTTTACATTGTAATGCATAACTAACGTGAAGTCCGGTACATTCAAACAGGGCTCAAAGCCGCCATTTATTCCACGTTATGTCGTGATGCTGAGTCGCGGCATCACAGGCTTATATAAAATCTGTTGGTCTTTTAGGTCATATGTATGCAAAAATATAAACAATCTAAAGGGTTCATTGTCTTTCAAGCACCACTGTAAATAATTTATAATTTAGTTTATTACTAATTTAAATGCTATTATTAATTTGTACCTAATTTTGCTATAATTTAATATACTTTTAAGTATTTATTTAATTAACATCTAGGCCACCCATGGAAGATGGGTCCCCTGTTATGTCTTGGTCCTCCCAAGGTTTCTTCCTACAACTTTTAGGGAGTTTTTCCTTACCACTGTCGCCCTAGGCTTGGTCAGCTTGGGATTGTCATTTTAAGATAATATAATATTGTAAAGCTGCTTTGAGACAATGTACCATTTATTTACCATCAATTTAATTGAATTGTAAATTAAAAACAAGATTCTCCTTGTCCGGGGTCGTTGGGACTGTGGTGCCTCTCTCTTGAGATTACTGTGCACAGGTGTAGCCATACCCTGACTCCAGTCCTTTACACAACTGGCAGGGGTGGCAATTGCAAAATTACATGTTTCTGACCATAATCAGGATGACAGTTGTGTCAGCAGACTCTTAGACATCAAGATGAAAATTTATACCTACTTCATGCTTTCAGCTACCATCATCATATTTGATTTATAAAATCATATTAAATTATATATCAAAATTAAACTAACTAAAGATATCTCTTTCCAACATATAATAGTGATAATTGAACATTAGTGTTTAATTGAAGTGTCTGATATCTGTGTTTTAAATTATATTAATTAATAAAGTATATAATATTACAATGCAAGTGTGGTGATGCTCAGCAGATTGACATTTTATACTGAATACTTATTAGTCAGTGGTTGCTCTAAATAATGCTGTGGGAATGTTTGTCTCCTGTGTTCTATGGTATTGTGCTGTCCAGGGTCCTGAAAATCAGATTATTGAACAATGAAGCGGTATTCCAAAGACTGATATCATGGCTATAACTAAAATTCATTCATTCCACTTGAAAAATATTTAGAACATAAATTTGTTTTTAGAAAAACAAATAGCAGCCATTTTAAGTGTTACAATTGCAAAAGATAATGGAAATATGCACAATTCCTCTGGCACTGCCTTAACATCTAAATAAGTGTCGCAAACATATTCAGCATGTTTACTGTTTTTGCTGCTTTAAAATGTATCAAACTTAAATAAGTACAATAAATAACTAGACGCATCATGTACTGTTTGAAACAAAGACTAAACACTCAGTTTAGCCTAATAACCTAAAAATGGATCTTTGGATTTGCAAAGAAATCCAAATTCTGGAGTACTTAGAACTCAGTTTGGATTGACTCTTGATAAGGATGTCTGCCCAATATTTTACTCATCATTTATAAAATACTGAATAGCATACTAGGAATGCCGTTTTAAACACGTTGATTCCATAAATAAAATAAATCAGAGTAGACAGATATGTTGAGAAGAACTCTAGATTTACTGAATTGATGTCTTGCATCAAGTACTAAGAAACCTGTTTGAAGTGTAGATTGTTACAGTCTCACACTGTTCTGTGTCATAACATTTGACAGACAAGACAATATGCAAAGCTCTGTCTCTATAATAACCTCATTTCTAATGTTGGTTATTATTCTGACTTTCCTTAAAGAACTCAGGCAGCACTGCGAGCTGAGATTAAAATCTGAGATCTGAGATCGTTTCTTAATCTTACAATTCTGCTTGCATAAAAGCAATGTCTATGCTTATTTTGTGTATTTGTCTTCAGAATGACAAGAATGCTAGCATAAAAAACTAATCTACAGTTGCTGCAGTACAACTCAAATCCAGAGTTATGTACAGAAGTGGTTTGTATTTTCTTAGTTCCTCATGTTAGTGCAGTAGCCTTTATCGAAATAACACAATATAACTGAAACCCTGCTGTAGTTGGTGAAGGTAAAAAAGTCAAGTCACTTAGTACTTAGCAATAAGAGCAGACAAATTAAAAGTTTTTTTTTTTTTAAAGAGACTGGTCTTCATTTACTGTGTAAAAACAGCAATAGACTTAGACATTTGGAAAACCAGAGAAGTTCATTCTGCCACCCAGGTGGAAGACCACATAAAAGTCTTGATGCCAGTCTTTCTTTTTTATTAAGGGATGTGCTCAGACAAGCATTGATTGAATCATAAAGGTAAGAGAGAGATTATGCAGAGAAGGATTTTAAAGTCTGTATGAATTTGTTTCCTGTTGACCGGAGCATAAAACATTGTCACCAGTCATCGTTAAGACTCTGAGGTATGTGCAGATTATACACTATATGGCCAACAGTATGTATACATTTAGCTTAATTATTGCACTGTCAGCTGCACTTGCCAACTTTGATGTGAAACATTGGCTGGCTTGCACAGAGCCATAACTGTATGTCAATCTAAAACCTTTAAAATGCATTGGAATACAAATTTTGAACCATAAATTATTATCTAATTATTATTATCTAATTAATTAAGGCTGCTATAGCAGCAAATATGTTTTGAAAAGTTGTGGGGGGACCACAAACCTTATATCTGTATATTGTGAAGTTCCTTTTCAACGAATGTCAAAGAAAGTGTTGTGGAAAGTGGGGGTAGAAGGATGCCACTGAGTGACAAATGTATGACATTCAAGTTTAGTATGGCACTTATAATGGCCAAAAGACACCTGATAAAAGTAAGTGGATACACTTGGGAAAACTTGGCCATTGAACATTTGTGACGTTGTGTGGAGGAACAGGATTTGGAGTATCAGATCAGAAGACTGAGAGTTTAAATCCTGACTCATGCAAGCTGCCAGTGGTGGGCCCTTGAGTAAGAATCAGGCACTAGGTTTGGGCTGTGTTCAGTTTTTTTTCTTACCGCCTCCATATAATACTATCATATACAGTATTGCATTCGAGTGGACAGCTGGAATGGTTAAACACATAAAACACATATCAAATAATTCACATGTTTATTTTGTAAATGAAAAAATGTAAAGACAGCGAGAAAGAGAAAGCTAGAGACATTAGGCTACTTGTCTCCCCAGCATATTCATCAGTGAGCAGCCGGTTTTATTTGTCTTTCATCTGATAAGTAGATCTATTGTGAGCAGAGATCTCAAATGCTGCTTTCTCCTCTGCTGGCATCTGTTTTTTTTTTCTGCAGGAGGCTGCTTCTGTAGGAGGCTGTTTATTCTCGGGTTTTCAGATTTCTCTATCTTCTTGTCTCCCCTCTCTTCTTGCTCTTTTTTCTTTGGAACTACTACTCACTTAGCTCATGTCTAGCTCTGGACATTTGGTTTTCTCCTCTCTATCTGTCAGTGTGACACAATCAAACAGCACTGAGTACAGATAGGTGGCCCGTCACTTTTAATAGATATTTGCAAATACTTTTTAGTTTACTGTACTGTGATTTTGTGGTATTGACGCCCAACCTCACTAGGAAGCTACACATTTTAGCTGAACTGAACATCTGATTAGTGGAAGATAAAGCTAACAATTGGCATCTCAAGACATGGAAATATGAAAACATATTATCAGTGTGGTTTGTGAAAAGTATATTTAATTTAATTTAATTATGTATCTGATGAATTCCACCTGAAAGCCTTGTTTTTGCAAATATTTACATACATATACAAGGCTCTGTAAGGCTTGTACTTAGTCAAGTGTGGTGATGCAGAACACCGTGAAAATGTATGTATTTCAAACTCATGGAGTTGGTAAATTCTGGTTTAGCATACTGGACTACAATAATTCTTTCCAGTTACAGTGACATTCAAAGTTGGGTAAGAGGTTTCTGAAACAATGTCTACAATGTCATATTCACCTTTGACAAAAACCACAAGTCAAGCATATTGCCTTGGGACTATTCTGTGCTTAGATTAATGAATGTTTTATCACTAGCAAGTCAGATAGGAAGCAGTTGTCATGATGTAGTAAACGATGTCCTTAGATAAGTGTGTTATGTAGCACAGTATGAGTGAACTAGTGGTGGGGAGAATATTCCTCCTAGTCTAATGAGCATATTTTAGTTCTTGTGCTGCCGACTGAAGTGCACTCATTTTCTTGCCAATATCTCAGGCAGCTGCCAGCCAGTCTTATTGTTCTACCTTTACAGACATGAATGCCAGCATCCAGGACCTTTTTGACCGTTCAGTAATGACGTTCACAGTGAAAGCTCAGCTTGTCAGTTTGTTGTAAATTAAATAAGCACTTAATAAATATATACAAATGCAGTAACTTTGGATGTGTGTTATTCTGTAATGCTCTGCATTTGCTGACAGGATCAATAAGCAGTGCCTTGTCACATATTTCTGTATTTCTTAAGTGTTCTGGTGAAGGAGAACAATCACTATCAAACTGCTATCAAAGGAAAATAATGTTCTTTAAATTTGAGCTCTATAAAGGTGTCCATCAGTCCTGTTCCAGGAGTACTTTTGCAGTGCTTAAACTAGGGCTGTTAATAACCAGATTAGCTGACGTGTTGAGAGCAGGAAAAACAATGGCAATTGCACTACAGAACCAGCAGGTACTTTATACATATTACCTGCATTTTCTCACATTGTTGTAAGATACTGAGAAATAATTAGTATCACATTTTTTTAGCTATTTTCCATCTTTTAATGGGACAACATTGAAAATATGACACTTTGATACAATGTAAACTAGTCAGTCAGTAAATTTGCTGTGCCCTCAAAATAACTCAACAAATATCCATTAATGTCTAAATCATTGGCAACAAAAGTGAGTACACCATTAAATGATGATGTAAACTGGCCAAACTGTGCCCAACCCCCTGCCCCGGTATCAAGTGCCTTGTTAGTGTTACAAAGTCTCATGTGTGAATGGCGTAAGTTGAGTGCATATCCAATCAATTTAGAGGTTGGGTTTTAAAAGTAAATGGAGAAATGCTACCAGCATAGCTGCAGATGATAATGGGGTAGGGGTCAGCCTGTCAGTTCTCAGGCCATACGTCCCACAATTTTATCAAATTGGTCTGTATAGCTGTCATCCAGAAGGAAGCTTCTTCTAAAGATGATGCACAAAAGTCTGCAAACAGTTTGCTGAAGACAGTTGTCATGGATTACTGGAACCATGTCCTGTGGTCTGATGAGACCAAGATAAACTTATTTGGATCAGATGGTGCCAAGTGTGTGTGGCGGCAACCAGGTGAGGAGTACAAAGACAAGTGTATCTTGCCTACAGTCGAGCATGGTGGTGGGAATGTCATGATTTGGGGCTACATGAGTGCTGCCAACTGTGAGGAGCTATAGTGCATTGAGGGGACCATGAATGCCAATGTGTACTGTGACATACTGAAGCAGAGTATGATCTCCTCCCTTTAGAAATTGTCCTGCAGGACAGTATTCCAACAAAACAACATCAAACACTCCTCCAAGATGGCCGCTGCCTTGCTAAAGAAACTGATGGTAAAAGTTAAGCATGTCTTCAGACCTATTGACATTCTCAAACAGAAGGTGGAGAAGTGCAAGGACTCTAGCATCCACCGGTTCTGTGATGTTGTCATGGAGGAGTGGAAAAGTATTTCAGTGGCAACCTGTGAAGCTCTAGTGAACTCCATGCCCAAGAGTTAAAGCATTGTTGGAAGATAATGGTGGGCACAATTTGTCCATTTTCACTTATGACTGTACTCACTTTCTCACTTTTGTTACCAGTCGTTTAGACATTAATAGCTGTATGCACACAAATTTATAGTCTTATACAAGCTGGAGACTGACTACCTTATATTGAATTTAAGTGTCAAATCTCAATTGTCGTCACATGAAAATATATAATAAAATAGTTTGGGATGTACTTATTTTTGTGAAATAATGTGTATATATGGTAATTACACCATTACAAAACCACCAAATTGAATAGTAGCCTAAGGCTTGGACACAGAAATGCGTGTGTGTGTGTGTGTGTGTTTGTGTGTGTGTGTGTGTATGTGTGTTTATATAACGGTAGATAGATTTATTTTATTGTATTTTTAATAATGGGCACGACACCTTACAGATGCATGTCTCATGTTAAACTCGTGTTTTATAATTTGTTTGTGTGTAATATGCACTGAAAATGCAGGATACATATGCACACACAAACTTAAATGCACAAATAAAATTTTGTATAGGTTTATGTATTTGTTTTGTTCTCTTTTTGTACCTTTATTGCATGTAATATGAACGAGAGTTCATTATTAGTCATTTATTCTGTGTTTTAAGAAATCACAATTGTGCAAATTAGCAGGTGTGAAGGCCATTGAGTTGGAAAAGATTTTAAATGTTTTTCCAAGTTTATGTTGTCAACTTGTAGTGATCCCAGGCTAATTGTAGCATCAGTTGTCTGTTCTTAACTGACAGGACTGGCAGCCAGTGAGGTCTTTGTTGCTGTAGCTCATTAAAAAAAAATGCTTTTCTGCATAGCTCGGTTGTAACAAGTGGCTATTTAGGTTACTGTTGCCTTTCTATCTGGCTACCTGTGAAAATCTCAGTAGATCAGCAGTTTATAAAAAGTTCAGGTAAGCCTGTCTAGCACCAACATCCATGTCATGTTCAAAGCACTTTACTTAAAGCACTTTTCTTCTTCATTCAATTTCTTGACCATGTCTACATGTTTACATGCATTGAGATAATGCCATGTAATTGGCTGATTAAATAGTTGCATTAGCAGGCATTTAAACACCTGTACTTAATGAAGTGGCCAGTGAGTGTATATTATGTCACCTGCTGTTCACTTTATGCCTGCCTGAACTAGGTTTGATACACTAAGCCCCTGATGCATTTGCCTAATGCATTTGCATATGCCTTTGTGTATGCTTACAATTTAATTCTTGATAAAACTAGGCATGGGTAAATCTGATAAAAATCAGTAAACTGATATTAGTGTAAAGACTGACTATGAGCTATTTCTCGAGTCCATTCATGGCACACATAAAATGCAGTGCTCAATTTATTCATATCAGCTTTGTATATTTTAGGCTCCATTTATTTGTGGATTGACTCACAGTGTTCTTTGCTGCACTGATGGTAATGCATTTCTCATTATTGACTTAGCTGTTAGGACCCTCTTGAACATTAATTTGTAATGTTTTTGACTCTTTTTTGCTCAGTGCACTAGATCCCATTTTTAAGCTACATTCAGGTAGTAACAAGATTACCTTGTAAAAGCTTTTAGTGGCTATTGGGCTTGCAATATTGTACTGTAGATAATAAAATTGCTCACAGGGTAAAGAAGCTGTACAGGTGAAATCACAGGCAAGAGCCAAAAATGGTTTTGGAGAGGTAATGGACAGTAATATCCGCTTATGAGATGTTGAAAAAGACACTTTTTAGAGGAATATAATTCTGAGTGGAGGCAGTGAAACAGGACATTGTCACAAGTGGGTTTTGCAAGTGATTTTAAGGAGAACTCTTGGCTAAGACAATCTCCCAAAAACATAATGCCATTTATCTTCATATGTAAACATTTATTCATAATTTATTAATAGTTAATGGATCGACAATGGCGGTTGAAAGTTGGAGTTGTGTAGGTGGGTAGAAGGATATTTAGCAATGCTATTCATCTTATAGTAGTAGCTGAAATGGTGGGACAGTAACCCAGATGTCACCTGTTTTTTAAATAATTTTTTTACGATGGGGGAAGCCCTCAGAAATGCATTACACTTTCTTCATTATCCCTCACCACAAGCCATGCAAAACCATGCCAGCAGCATCCGGGAGTGCTAATCAAGCGTGACACTGGGCACATTGGAATTGCCTTCTGGCTGTCAATATGAGTTTCCCTCAAGCAGTAGTTTGCGAATGGCAAGCGGAAGGACAACCTCTGGCATGTCAGTACGGTCTACCTGATGTTTGGGTAGGTTTAGGCAAGAGCATGATTGCATTTTTGGATATTGTTTTCTCATGCAGGTTCATTGAACAATATCTCATTATAAGCTTATTGTTTTTGTTCACACTGAGTCCTCATCTGAGAAACAGGGCTCACAGAAGAGTCGGAAGCTCCCTCCCGTTGCACTTCACTGGCTGTAGAGATTAACAGATGAAGCAATATATTGTGAAAGGGAGAGTGTGAAAAAATAGTAAGCCACAGACAGAAGGGACTGTTATAAACAAGCTCTTCCAGATATACATATAGAGATACATACATGTTTTGTATGAACAAGTTGTTTAAAAATACCAGGCTCCACCTTAGGACCAGTCTGTTAAGTCAGTCTGTAAGCCAACAAATGTGTGTGTGTGTGTGTGTGTGTGTGTGTGTGTGTGTGTGTGTGTGTGTGTGTGTGTGTTGAACCAGCCAGACAGAAACAAGAGATTTGATTTTCAC
>JAVSBV010061037.1:0-10581 GCA_033117975.1 Parotocinclus spilosoma
TGAGAGAGTGAGAGAGCGTGTGAGAGAGTGAGAGAATGTGTGAGTGAGAGAGTGAGTGTCAGTGAGAGAGTGTGTGTGAGTGAGAGAGTGTGTGTGTGTGTGTGTGTGTGTGTACACATTTAAGTAAATACAGTACTTTTGGTAGCACCTTTGGCATCCCCCAAGTACTACTCTTATGTTGAAGTGGGATTTGATCTTCAGGTTCTCAGTCCAGCCTTATCTGCTAAGCCACTGCAGTCCACAATCTAGTTAATTTACCAGTATATGGATGCACATGAACTGAAAGTGTTTCCACTGCAGATCCGTGATAAGATGGCAGAGGAGAGACGCAGCCTGGCGGAGGTCATCCGAGAGGAGTTTGCTGAGAGACTGGTCGTGATGGAAGATGAAAACAAGAGGATGAAAGTGGAGGTGGCAGAGGTGCGCGCCAGACTTCGACTAGAGGTGGAGCGACTGAGCAGAGAGAAGGAGGAGGAGCTGGCCGAGGTGCATCAACGGTGAGAAGCACAGATAAACACCTGTATTATAATCAGAAGCTGCTGCATGATGTGCATGTGTTATACGGCTGGGCAGCAGGGTGATACCATAAGCTGTGGATGATCTCACAGTGTACAATATAAGCGTAAAATTATATTTACGAGAATATTTATGATTCCACTTATCCTAGTCAGGGTTGTGTGGGGAACGTCTGGAGCCTAACCCAAAATGCAGGCTTTAAATGAACCACCTGACCTACACTTTTCAAATTGCACCCAAGCCATCCGGAGCTGCCTGTTCAATTGGCTGGTTCTGACTAAAGTGTAACTTGAGTTGCTGGCATGTTATTGCCGTGTGCAAAACTTTGGCCAATGACATGTTTTGTTGATTTTCTAAATTAAAGAGGATAACCCACATCTGCAAAGAACAAGCTTGACGTTTTGAGATTTTGCATTACATTTACATTAGTGGGTCGTTTGGAAAAGTGGCTGCACATTTAAGCTCTTGCCATTTACACTGTGATAAATTGAGAGCAGGGATGTTCAAACTTCAACTTGAAACTGAGGACAGGCTACTCGAGCGTTAAATGGCACTGCTGGAAACTGGGTTTGCAAATATTCACTCATTTAGAATTTGATGCCTGCAACACGTTCCAAAAGAGTTGGGACGGGGGCAACAAAAGACTGGGAAAGTTGAGGAAGGCTCAATAAACACCTGTTTGGAACATTCCACAGGTGAGTGTCACGATTGGGTATAAAGGGAGCATCCCCAAAAGCCTCAGTCGTTCACAAGCAAGGATGGGGTAAGGTTCACCACTTTGTGAACAACTGCATAAGCAAACAGTCCAACCAATTAAGAACGTTTCTTATCGTGTAATTGCAAAGAATTGAAGGATTGATCATCTACAGTCCAAAGTATCATCAAAAGATTCAGAGAATCTGGATAAATCTCTGTAAGTAGGCGGCAAGTCTGAAAACCAACATTGAATGCTCATCATTTTCTATCCTTAATGCATCACTGCATCAAAAACCGAAATCATTCTGTTACCACATGGGCTCAGGAACTCTTTAGTATACCATTATCAGTGAACACAGTTCATCACTCCATCTAAGTGCAAGTTAAAACTCTACTCAAATATATGAACAACATCCAAAAACGCCACCGGCTTCTCTGTGCTCATCTGAGATGGACTGGCACAAAGTGGAAAAGTGTCCTGCGGTCTGACGAATCTACATTTCAAATTGTTTTTGGAAATCATGGACTTTGTGTTCTCTGGGCCAAAAAAGAAAAGGACTGTCCGTGTTGCAGAACGTGTTGCAGGCATCAAATTGAAAACGAGTGAATATTTGCAAAAAACAATATAGTTTATTACTTTGAACATTTAAATATCTTGTCTTTGCAGTTTATTCAATTAAATATGGGTTAAAAAGGATTTGCAAATTTCTGTTTTTATTTCTTTTACACAACGTCCCGACTTAACTGGAATTGGGTTGTAGAAAGATCTAACATTTTTGTACCTTATTGATATATTTTGCTGATCCTTATGCTGAAAACTTATGAACAACCAAAACAGTTGAAAGATCCCCAATTACGTTACTGAGGTTTAGGTTAATGCTAGGTGTAGGTGTAGGTGTAGCATTGATTAGCTACAGTAGTCATGACATCAATACCCACCAGCATGATGAGGCAAACGTGTATGTTTGTGCGTTTAGGGATTTTTTTTCATTTAGATATTTCCCAATAATGGTTAGAAATGGTTACCTTTACATATGCATTGACTTTTCTTTTCTTCGTTTGGTCTAGTGTTAAGTCAGCCATACTGAAGAAGGAAGAAACTGTAAACAACCTAAGGAAACAGCATGAGGTATGACACCATATCATCCTGTCTTCTAGCATGCTCATATTTTTAGTCACAAGAAGCGGTTACCCTTTATGATGAGTCAGAAATGTTGTGCCTTTATGTGCATGTACATTTTGCAATTTTTTCCAGGAAAAATCCGGTTTATTTACAGGGATAAGCCTCTTAATCATTATGGTATGTTCTGTAAAATCATGCATTAATCGGCTCGGCTGTTGCATGAATGCCATAGACCAACGTTGCCGTTATGACTAGCCAAAGATTAATATTAATTTATGAGAGCTTACATTTACACTAAAGGTGCTCTAATGGATTGAGGTCTGGTGACTGGTCATTTGGGTACAGTGAACATGTTATGTTCAAGATCTGTTAGAATTTGAGATTTGTTACATGGCACTTTATCCTGCTGCATGTAGCCATCAGAAGATGGTAAACTGTGGTCATAATGTGACCAAACTGTGCCAAGAAAATATCAAATTTGAGGGTGGAAAAGACATAAGGGTCGCTGGTCTAAACCCAGCAAGTGTGCCGAGACAAAAACTAGTGCAAGCGAACCCTTGTAACACCTGCCGACAGAAAATAGATTTGCAGTTTTGAAAACATTTCAAAAAACAAAAAGAAAACAAATGATTTCCATTTTAATGGGTGTTAGGCGAATGTTTATATGGATGTTAAACAAACATACCTGAATAAAACTGCTAGCCTTCATGATCTGCCCCCTGCATACCTTTCTCTGCTGTATTCCTACTCTGTTCCTTGCCCGTTTCACTGTTCTCACTCTGGTCTTCTGTATGTTCCAAGTTTTAGATTCTCTTCCATGGGTTGTAGGGCATTTTCCATTGCAGCTCCTTCCTTCTGAAATCATCTACCTTGTTCTATCCACTCCTGTTCTTCTCTTCATGTTTTCAAATCTCTCCCTAACTCTTCGGTTTTCTAATTAGGTTGGTAAGTGCCTTGGGTTTGCATAAGGCGTTCTATAAATACGAGTTTGTTGTTGTTTCTAAGTACAAAAAACACCCGTCCACCCTGTTTAAATGAAATGGGTCATTTGTACTGCTCGGGGCCATTTGGTTCTCATTCATATGTGACTTTGTCAGCTTTCACTACAGACTTCATACTTGTATTGTGCTTAGTAACTAAGGGGACTGGAATGAGTATTATACGATACGTTTGTCACAATAAAAGTACATAATAATTACTATGATATGAGTTCATTCAGGCACTGCATACACAGGCTTTGACGTGTGTAACAGTAACTCATACACTTGTCCTTCACTCACTGTTTGTTATTTGTCTCCGTTCCACCCCTGTTCTCTTAGGCTGCACTCAAGAGAGCAGATCACCTGGAGGCCTTGTTGGAGCAGCAAAGAAAACAGCTGTTAGGAAAATGATTGACAAGTCATGCGGTCTCTATCGCTCACCCTATTCCGGACAGAAGGATTGAAGACTGGAATTTGGAGATGATGTGAAGGGAAATGATGGGAATTTTGACAACAGATGTTTTCTTTTTTTCAAATGAGCAGTGTCAGTGAGGTCCTAGCTGAGCACACAAACACACCCTCTACATTTCAGATGTTCCAGTCAGTAATTCCTTGGAAGCAACAGTCTGGAACAGAGAGATGGAGAGAGATTTCAACAAAGACAGCAAAAAACAAACAAACTTTTATCTATTTTATTTGCTTTCTGCAGGATTTGTGATCTTCAGACAAGATTTCCACTGCAAGAATCTTTTAGTAAGACAGTGGGATTTTTAATTAATTTAAACAAGGTAGGGTGACCTCCAAGTTATATTATACACGTGGCTAGCAAAAGAAAAACACATTTTCAGCATTATTCTGTCGTTAGGTAGCACAGAACAGACTCTATCGTTGCAACTTTTAAGAGCCAAACTAATTGGATAATTAATGTTCATTTTTCAGAACAAATCTCAACCTCCTCAACTTTCTCTTGAGCTGGACTGATGCAAGTTCTTAGATCTGTCCTCTCACGGTTCATCTGAGTACTTTGATGACTCTCACACTGTAAAGACATGTGATGACATGTAGTGGTTTAGTGATCAAGGTAATGGGAATTGAACCAGAAGGCACAGGGTTCAAATTTCACTTCTGCCATTGCTGAGTCCATAAGCAATACCCTTAAACCACCATTGCTTGGACTGTAAGATTTGTATCAATTGTGGGTCAGTCTGAATAAGGACATCTGCTAAATAACCCAAATATAAATGTGTCAATGTGCCCTGTTATGGATTGGTTTGACTCGGCTCTTGGTGTTGTTGCACCATGTCAGTGTTTCTTCCCTGGAATGTCCCTGCTTCAAACTTGGAAGAGTAATCGTAAAGTAGCTTTCCAAAACACGAGCAGCAAACTTGTATTTTGCCAAGAGGACATTTTTGCTTCCACACCCTTGTGTACATTTTCATTACAGTTAGTCTAATTTCGTGTATAGAAGTAACATTGCGTGGATCACTAAAATGGCCGTTGATGCCGACAGCGATGTTAAATAAGCCAAATAAACAAACATTGCATTTAGTCAGTCGATGCCCTCATCCAGAGCAACGAACAAATTATACAGTCATACAGTTCCAGTAATTGTGGGTTAAGGGCCTCACTCAAGGTCCTGACAGTAACTGTTTGAAAATGACCTAGTCCAATATCTTAACCATGAACCTCCACTGTCCTTTACAGTGTCAAAATGAGAGGTGCAGTCCCAAAACAGCATGGCACTAACCAAACCAGTACTACACCAATGATGTCATTTGCTCTTTAGAGACACTGTTTGTAATGCAGCTAACAATCCTGGAGTTTGAAGTCAAGCTTCTGTGCCGAATAGCATGACGAGAGTAGCAGAGCATGTAAATAAACAACAGAAACAACATGTAATTAATCAGGTTGTCTATTGAGACGTTTACTTTTACTTTATGTTGGAAATCTGATAATACACATGAAGAAAATCAGCAGAACCCGCATTTTAAATTTTGTCTTTCCCAGGCAAGCAACATGTATTATGATACCCTCCTGCAGATGCTGGTCATCGAGGTAGCAGGTATCTGACTGAGCTGTGCAGCAACAACCTCAATCTACCAACACTGACTAACTATTTTAACATAATTCAATAAATTGCATAAAATATTCAACACTTTATTAGAAAGTAGACTTTGTGTCACGTGTTCGAGTCTCAACTCAAGGTTTTTATGCATTTTTAAAATTAGGCTATGATATAGATAGATAGATAGATAAATGGAGTTTAATTTATACTGTGTGTGTGTGTGTGTGTGTGTGTACAGTATAAATTCAACTTCACGGTTACTCTTTACGGTTACACGGTTACAACTTTTAATGGGTTTGCAGGAACATATCATTAATTGATTAGGTCATGGACAATGCAACAAACATTTTTGCTCCACATTTCCCAGCTTACCCATTTGGACTGAAAGCAAAGGATCAGTAAAGGATAAGGGCCATGATCAGGGGTTCAAACCCTTAACATTTTTATTTATATCGTTGAGTTCTAACCACTGAGCTGCCACTGTCTTATAGTGAAGGTTCTTGCAGTGTGATAGGAAGATAAACAATCCAAAACATGGTGTAATCCTTGTTCCGTAGCATGTCAGAACACTGGAGTGGACCTGTACCTGTATGTGAACCCCCTCCCCACCCCCACCCCCCTTCTTGCTTTTTAGCTTTTAAAACAAAGTGACACGGTGGCCCATTGTGTCCTATACAAATGCCTTTTGTCTCAGGTCTCCCCAGGGCTCGTTCTAAATTGTGGGTCAGCCTTGATGCACAGCGAGTCACACAGCTCTCATGGCGAGCCAAGCCCTGCTTTTAGAGTGTCTTGTATATCTGACCAAAGGTTTTAGTTATGTTTTAGTGAGGAAGGTCCCAGAATGTTAATGAATAGATAGAAGTTTCAAACGACCGAAAGTCCCAGCGTAGATTTGTTGGGTTCAGGTAGGACTAAGAGGGTATTAGCATGTAAATTAAAGTGTAAAATGGAGACTGAATGCGCAAAGTTCATGTTTATAGGATTAGGGAAAGTAGATCTGGCTCGTTCAGAGGCTACAGCAGGGTTTGATGTGTGCAACACTAAAAGGATCCAAGTTTCCCTGTGCAATGGACACCCCTGAGACCTGAAGACCAAAGATACAAGGCAAAAATAGATGGGGCAGGACTAGGGGCTTCCTTTACTGCCACATTTCCTATTATCCTCTCATGGTTTCCTCAGTTAGTTGCTGATGCATATCTTTTTTGTGATGTCTATTGCATTTTGTGGAACGTCCACACATGATTTAATTCTTTTTTGATATTGAAAGAATGCCAGAACAAATCTCTTAAATACTAAGAAAGATTGAGAAATTTAAAAAGTTGTTACACAATGTACAGTTTAAATACAAAAGAGATGGGAATGTGTTTCTCGAGCCGATGAAATTAAACCACTCTGAAATAGTCAAAAGATCTAAATGAACTTCTGTTGGTGAAAATGTTAGTTCAGACAAAGGCCAATGTAGATTAGTTCAACTCTAGTTTTAAACTCGAATATTTATTTTAGTAAATACCCGTATAATAATGTGATTCATTTGCTTGACTGTGATTTATTTAAGAACTTTCCTGTTCATCTATTTCATGCCCTGTAAAGAAAAGACCTTATTGTCTGACTTTAATGAACACCGGACAGTTAGTACTGCCCACTTGTACCATTCTCGGATGGGTTTTAGTATGTCAGATTATTCTGATATTGTACTGTTAATAAAATTTGTTGTGCCAAAACTGTTTGACTGAAATAATTGTTTGCTCTGGATCCCAGCGTTGCAGAGGCCTGGAACAAACCACAGGTGGTGAATTCCTTTTTTCCTGCCTGTTAGCCTTAGTTTAGGTAAGAGCTGGTGCTTTGACGCTATGATAGATACTGAGATCTATTTCAGGCGACGTACCCATGCCATTCCAGCTCTTAAAGCCACTCACGTGTGTGTGCATGGAGAATCACAGACTGTCATTTGAACCCCTACTTAAAGGTTTATAGTGAAAGACCAAATAAAGGACTTTGTGTGGTTTGTGAAGGTTTTTCTAAAGGTTGTCTGGAGGAGGAAAACCGAATCTAGTATTTAAGTCAGTGGCCTTTTTACCCAATGTGGGTGGCAGCATGCTTGACATTGTCGGAGCATACCATGTGAGAATTTAGCTGTATTCCGAATAGTAAAGAGTCCTAACAGACCCAGAATTGTCCCTTTAGAAAAAAGTTGGGGCGAGAAGTATGGATGTATTAAATTGTGATTGGTCCAGACGCATATGGTCGGTATGTTGAGTGCATCAATCATTTTAAAAAAATTTAACAAACACACAGATAAATATTCACTAATACTCTAATATATAATAATAGTCATTAGGTCATTGGCCGTGTGTGCATGTGCTCCCGTGCCCTGCCAGCACTATTGTCTAGGGATGGTTTTCACAGTGCACCTGTGCTGCCGGTTTAGCCCTGGCTCCCTACGGCCCTAAACGAGATTAAAGAGGTATGGTGGGTAAGTGAGTGAGTGGGTTTGAGTAAGTGAGTGGGTGGGTAAGTGAGTGGGTGGGTTTGGGTGAGTGGGTGGGTGTGAGTGAGTGGGTGGGTGAGTGGGTAGAGTGAGTGGGTGGATTTGAGTAAGTGAGTGAGTGGGTGGGTGAGTGAGTGGGTGGGTTTGAGTTAGTGAGTGGGCGGGTGAGTGACTGGGTGGGTGGGTTTGAGTAAGTGAGTGGGCGGCTGGGTGGGTGGGTTTTGATTAAGTAAGTGAGTGGGTGGGTTTGAGTAAGTGAGTGGGTGGGTGTGTGAATGGGTGGGTGGGTTTGAGTGGGTGGGTGAGCTGGGTTTGAGTAAGTGAGTGAGGGGGTGAGTGAGTGGCCAGTCAGTCGGTCATGGGTACTCCAGCATCTTCTGAGAACACGGTGTAAACATAAGCATACCCTAGGAGGGACGCCCTCAATCATGGCCAATCATTTGTTCTTGTGACTCCCAGTCTGACTGGAATATTGTTTCGAGTTCTCTGTATTGTAGTTTTAATGTCATGTTTGGCTCTTTCTGTATTTGCTATCTCCAGACTATCTAAATACTTATAACTGGTATGAGAAGTTTTATGACTCTATGACTGTAAAATAAATGTTACTAACATGACTTGTGGCTGTAAAAGCAGCCTGGTGTTTGTGTTTGTTCTGCAGTGTGGTTCTTTCTGAGGAGTTCTGTGACTAATCCACTCTCCTCTCAGCTCAATAGTGTGACTTCTGTCTGCACTGGGCTCCACTGTATGAGCTCTGTTTTATTCTTTGTGCATGGGGCCCGGTGTCTCCCTGTAGCCCTCAGTCTATTTAGCCTGAATTTGGATTTTATAGACAGCCTCACATGATCCACCTCATGACTTAACATTGTTTCAGCTCCACCCTCTCTTCCTCTCTGTCTTGTTTTGTAATATAAGTATGTTCCTGTATTTTGCATTTACTAATGTAAGTTTACTGTCACTCATTTCCCTATTATCATTTCTTTTTTATTTTTATTTCATCGTTTATATATCTTTACTATGTTTTTTAAGATCTTAGTTTTTATTTTTTGTTAATTCTTGTTCTTAATTCTATATTAATTCTTGTTGTTTTTATTTTCAGTGTATGTAAATCCTTTCTGAGTGCCTTGAGAAACGCTGTATAAATAACATGTATTATTATTATTATCTACTTTTTTACGTTACATTTAAACACAGTTCCAGTTCTACTCTACACGGGGGTAAACCCATGGCCTCCATGCATGCACACAATTTCCTCTTTCCTGACCACTTTGGCTTGTGTGCCCTCACAGCACTCATGTGAGCTACATATAAGCTTCAGTCTTTAGCTATTCTGTTACCCAACACTTTAAGTCCTTTCTCTTGTTTCTTGTTGCTTCCTGACTGGTCTGAATAAATGTGATAATGTTAAGATTGTCTCATATTTCTGCTTTAATGATAAACAAATTGCAGAACATTTTATATGTGGAGCAAATGATCCCATGATATCAATACATGACTCTATGAACTCGGTGGTGTTGCTTATACCCTATTCTTACCTTCTAACGTTCTATGCTTATTCGTTCAATTTAGGGTCTCAAGGGGCCCAAGTTATTTTAGAATATATCATAAAATATATTGTCATTTTTTTCCCATTATTTCTGCGAACACATCTTTATGTTTGCAACGGTAAAGGGTTGTCATTGTTTCATTTTCCTTTTTAAAGCATGCATTGACATCTCTGAAAAAGATGATGTCTTAAAAGCAGCATATGCTTCTCTAAATTCTCAATGTACTTTTCATTAATGCTGCCATTTTTGGAAAGTAAAGTTTTAAGTGGAATTTGTGAATGAAACTCTGTATTGTAGAGCTCGACAGTCATTTTCCAAAGTCATCCATTGTCCATGTGGTTTAATCAGCTTTTGAGGAATGACGATTCTTGAAGCAGTGCAGTCTGAGGGATCACAGATCACGTCCATTCAGCTTTAGCTTGGTAGCCTAGTGGCTAAGGTACTGGACTCTGGGTTCAAATCAAAAGGTGCCACAGTTGTGTCCTTAAGCAAGGCCCTTAACCCACCATTGCTTGAATTGTAAGACTGTATGAGTTGTAAGTCGTTCTGAATAAGGGCGTAAATGTAAATGTACCCCAAACACTTAACATACTGAACTTTAAAGAACAGTGTAACTTTGTGTGTTGTCAGAAAGCCAGTGTCAGGCTTGTGTTTACATCGTCTTGCTTTTCTAACTTTTTGTTTGGACTGTGCTCATGCTCTCTCTATAACCAGCTCTCATTTCAAGACCCCACCCCTGGGGTCTTATCCGACTGCCAGCAGCTGTTGCTCACTTCACAAAGAGGCCATCCCTCCTGCCTGTGTCTAGATTTTTAGTAAAAAGATATGGCCATGTTTATATTACATTTTGGGGACTGAATACAATGTTTTGACATTTTGGGTCTATGATACCAAATGTCCTCACAATAATACGAAGACCTTATAAAATTATATTTTCTTTCTTTATTTTTTTCCTTTCTTCAACCTTCAACTTGACTTGAAAAACCAAGGAAGACAAATATATTTGAATTTGGTAACTGAGATTTAGGTTATGGTTATGTGTAGGTTTAACATTAATAAGCTACAGTAATCACTGTCAGTGAAAAGTCCTCACAAGGATAGTGAGACTGTGTGTGTGTGTGTGTGTGTGTGTGTGTGTGTGTGTGAGAGAGAGAGAGAGACACAGAGAG
>JAVSBV010061048.1:0-10580 GCA_033117975.1 Parotocinclus spilosoma
TCCTCGAGAAATTGAAAAGTGCTGAAAAATAAAGATTTATTTGTATTTTTTTTCCTCCCTCCTCAGTAGATTCTTAAATAGGGACATCCGAGGAACAAACAAATAAAAAAGTCTGGCCTTAGCTCCTGTATTAATAAAGCTGATAAAAGAAATAGATCAGTGTCTAATTGTGATCACACGGTCAGGGCTACGTTTATCTCCCCCAGTGTTATTAATTCAAAGTAATCTGTCATTTTGTTTTATTTTAAGCGATGTATCTAACTGTGTTATCTACTGCACGTAGATAATAAGGACGTCTCAGTAATGATGAGCGAAATGGACGTCAACGCCATCGCTGGAACCCTGAAGCTCTACTTCCGTGAGCTACCAGAGCCTCTCTTCACTGACGAGCTCTATCCCAACTTCGCCGGAGGCATTGGTCAGTCCCAGTGATTCACCTCCAAACACTTTCCACAGAAACGACATGTCTACGGCACTGATTACATATTAAAGACTAACAAAAATAACAAACGCTTTTCCACTGACTCGCTTAGGGACTTAATGAAGAACCCAACGCACGTTTACGCTATTAAGTAATGAGATGTGGTGGGAATGGCACAAACATCATAACAACCGTAGTCTTTTTAGTTCATGAGAACTAAAAGGCTAAACGTTTCGGAGGAGAAGTGTGTTCATTAATGTGCGTCTGTGTGTAGCTCTTTCAGACAGTGTGGCTAAAGAGAGCTGTATGCTAAACCTGCTATTGTCGCTGCCTGAACCCAACCTGGTCACCTTTCTGTTTCTTCTGGATCACCTTAAGAGGTAGGAAAATCCCCAACCATCTCGCTCTTATTATGTTTAACATTTAGGTTTCATACTGAGAGTGTGCAAAGTGTTGTGATGTAGCATTGCATAAGCGAGGATAGAAACAAAAAGTGCACAGCTCTGGAAGAACATACCAAATACCAAAGAGCATTAATCCGTGCTCATAGCATGAGATACGATATTAAGGTAGATCTTGAGTAATACAGTCAGACTGGACACTTGTGCTTTTACAAAATGAGTCTGTTGCAGGTGTTAGTATTCCGGTGAGCCAGATGGTTTCTCTCATTGTACACAGCCAGAAGGTGTGGTGGCCGGCCGACAATCTGGGACAATTCAGATAAAAGACAAACTAATGTGAAGCAAGATAGTTCCCATAACATTTTTGGTCAGAACGGTTGCTTTGTGCGCTCATTAGCAATGAAGGACTGATTAATTGATGATATTATGTGTGCATTTAGCACACACCGCTATCCAGAAAGACTTGTAACTGATACAATTATACAATTCAAGCAATTGTGGGTTAAGAGTCTTGCTCAAGTCCCAAAAGTGGCATCTTGTCACAAGTGGGATATGAACAGCATCTTTGTCGCTAGGTTACCACATTGGACACCATGGTATCTGTGGGAATACCACATGGATCTCTGAACGATCGCTTTTGACCACCCGTTCCTTTAAATAATATAATGTTAAATAATAATAACAAGTGCTTTTGTATTATCAGGTTATTTGATTAAGCTATTTTAAACACTTTAAGCGGGTTTTTCTTTATTTTCTCAGGGTTGCGGAGAAGGAAAGCATAAACAAGATGTCTCTGCACAACCTGGCAACCGTGTTCGGTCCGACCTTGCTCCGACCGGCCGAGAAAGACAGCAAAATACCCACCAACCCTACCCAACCCATCAGCATGGGGGACAGCTGGTCCCTGGAGGTCATGTCCCAGGTAACTGTTGCTGTGATCCCCTTTTTGGACCTTGTAGGGCTGAGTACTGGAAACCAGTACCTACTGAAAGACACTCATACAACTGAAGCATATCAGTACTGGAAACATGGGGGGGCCGTCATGGAAGCAGCACAATTTATTATTATTATTTACAGTTTGTTATTAGTCTGTCTCGTGTTCTCAAGCGTCTCTTGTCCTGCTTTAGGTGCAAGTCCTGCTTTACTTCCTCCAGCTTGAAACGATTCCAACCCCTGACAGTAAGAGACAGAGCATCCTCTTTTCCACCGAAGTCTAGACGTCCAGGAAGCTCCTCACCCAGTCGACCGATGGAGGACCGAGCCTCCTGCTGGACGGCAGAGACAGCGTGCTTAGGGCCGCTAAGGGGCGGCGTAGATCTGACTCTGACCTAGTGTTTCCTGAATGTTAGTGTGGCGACGCTGTATCCTCGCACAAGAGTGGCTGTAGACCATCGGTCCAAGTCTCCTTCTCATTTACGGCTTGTTTGTTTTCTCCGCTGCTGAGTGTCTGCTGCTGGCACCATCACCCAGGCGTCTGCGCCCATTTCCAATGTTCAGCGTTAGCTGCTAGTAAAGGTCAACGAGTGCTTAGTCTTAATATTCAAATTCTGTTATAGCGTTATCTGTTAAGTCCTCAGTCACTTCTCATCAGTGTTGTTCTAGAACCTCAAGTCTCATCAGAAGCAATACTGAAGCAAGACCGCAGATGCAGACGTCTGCTCGTTGCCTGTTTCGTGTCTGGGATTGGTCCTGGGATGTTTCATTTGAACTGAACTGGTTTATTCATAATTCAGTTGATATTGTTTTTGTCCCACAAGCCTTGTGAGCAATAGTTACATTTAGT
The DNA here is from genome assembly GCA_033117975.1 of Parotocinclus spilosoma. NCBI lineage: Eukaryota > Metazoa > Chordata > Actinopteri > Siluriformes > Loricariidae > Parotocinclus > Parotocinclus spilosoma. The sequence goes on from JAVSBV010061048.1 coordinate 2,606, forward strand.
AAGGAGTCCAACGTGTTTGGTTATTTTTGTTTTTTTTGTATTTTGGGAGAATCCTGCGCGAATATGTTCTGTACATAATTGAAAGGATTATTTCTCTTTTTTTTTGGAATAGTGAAATTCTTTAAGGTTATAATGATTATTTATTTGGAGTTCTAGTTTCGATTTGTTGATGGAACTTTATTTGGGCCTTCTGAGAACCAGAGACCAGCTCGAGTGACCAACTCGCCACATTCCACGTGACGCCACCTTTCCTCGTTCTCTCAGCGTCGTCGTGACCATCTGTACTATTTCTTCTACAGATATTACTGATCGTCTTTTAGAAAAGGTTCAGTCAAAAATCGAATTTCAGACATTTTCCCGGGTTCTTAGTGGTGGTTATGTCAGAAGGGTTAAGCCACCCAAAATTCACACCACTAATAATGCAGGGGAACATAGATTATAGGAGCCGTTCAACATGTTATACTAACATTATTCACTAAAGGCTTTTGTGTTTGTTTTTTTTAATTCAGAAAGATGTGGAATTCAGAAAGGGTTTCGCATTATTATACAGTAATACACATAAATACACATTCAACAGAAACAATACTCTGATACTCATACTTTTCTCTAGGCAAACAATATGCAGTATGATGCTCTCCTGCACTCTCTCCTGCGCCAAATGAGCTCGATGCAAAAGTTTGGGCACCCATAACTCATTGGTGTATATTCCATTCTTGGCTGAGCTTTTCCTTTCCATCGCTCTGTTAATTCACTCCCATCACATGTGTGTATCAGTCCCCTGTCCACCTTCCATTATGAAGTGTGTCCACGTCCTACGTTATGTACGTCCCTTTTCTCTACATTATACAGCAGTGCCTCTGTGTCTCTGTGTAATAAACTTGCAGTATGTGTCTTAGTAATACTGTATATAGTAAGACCATACATACTCGTTTCCTGTGACCAAAATCGAGGACGGGGCTCTTTTTTGCCCTCCGGCGTCCTCTTTGCGATCGTCTTTAGCACTGAGTTACGCAGCCGTGTTCTTAATTCCCTCCCAGGAATCTCTGAGTAATCTCTTAAGTGTACGTGAACTTGGTTAAAGACATTTAATATGCTTTAGTTTAACATGCAGGCATGTTCATTGGTTGTTTTTCTCATTCTCTTATGTTTTTTTTCTTTCGAAATCCTGCTACCAGAATTTAAAAAATTGTTCAGCCACAGATAATTTATATAATTTTCGTCTTGGTGCCCAATCTTCCTTCCTGGATCCTCACTCTTTTGTAACAAGCAAACTTAAATAACCACACTCAAAAACTTAAATTATACATTTTTGATTAAGCAGTTTTGAGTTGCTCCACTTTCGAATTGAAAGAAGCTTAATGAGGTGGTTTGGGCATCTCATAAGATCTTCTTCATAATGAATCCTGCACTGCTTGTAAATATTTTATGTACGCCGTAGAGACAAAAGTTTGTGGACACCCAATAAATTACGTCCAAAGCATGTATGGATTTCCCCCCCAAAAAAATGTTGCTGCTACAACAGCCATTACTCTTCACAAAGGGCTTTCCATTTGATTTTGAAACATGACTGTGAGGTCGGCTTCTGACGTTAGACAGTAAGCCCTGGCACACTTTTGGCATTTCAGTTCATGTTTAATTAAAGTCCTTTCTTTAAGCGCAGCAGTGCAGAAAGTTGTTGATGCCTTGATCTTGAACTATATAGACTTTATTAATGTGGGATATTAAGAGTCACTGGGGTGTCAGTACAACCCGCCACTGTTTGTCATTAGAAAGAGCAGAGTGCAACAATTAGTTGTGATGGTGTTCACAAACCTTTTGTTTGTATGGTTTATTTACAGTTTACAACATTGTTACCTATCATTTTGCCAGCCCATTTAATCAAACCGGCCCTTGTTTTGGCTGAAAACAACCACGTACTTTTCTAATGTGTGCTTAGTCCCAGGTACCAAACAAATTTCTGGCTGATCCACTCAACTTTCCATTCTTTTTTTCTATATTCACTATTCCTCTGTTTCATCTTTATCTTTGGTTTCGCTTTTTTCTTTTATGTTTTAATGCCCCATCCTCCTTTTCCCCATTTCATCTATATTTTATACTCAGAATCGATCTGCCTAGACATGCAAGGTGTACGTGTTCTAAATGCTAAACTGTACAAACCTCTTGGTAGATCTTAGGCTGAAAGTGACATGATCTGATTTCATCAGGAAGCACGACCTTGTGATTCTTTAATTTATTGTGCCGTCTGTCGTTAAATATTTAAGAAATGACTTATAGAGATCAACTCCAAATGAGGGGGCTTATAGAAAATAATTTATTTAAGATCGAATTATCTGTGATTTCTGCTAGCTCTTGGTCTTACTTAGTCTCGAACAAACTTGAGTGAAACATGTCACCGTCTGATCTGACGGATCTTTTAGTACCTGTAGATTCACGCTCCTAGCTGAGAGCGGGAGAAAGCTATGCTTTTCAGCACAAGCCAACAAAGCATCAGTGTTTTTATAAAGCGAGAACGTTAGCACATTTGAACTACGATGCCTCTCCTAAAATGCCTCCTTTTTCAGTTTTGTAGGGGCAGAATTGCTTGTCGTACCGGGGAGACCTTATTCATGGGCATGTCTATAACTGAACATTGTCCTGGGTTTTGTGTTTCTGTCTTTGAGGTTAATGGAGATTTTCTGGACAGTGATTTGGGGTGGGGTTTCTGCCCTTCCCTTCTCTTGCGATAGACCTTACTCGCTGATGTGCTGGTGTTCTGGATGTAGATCTGCAGAAAGGGATACTGCACTCTGCAGACTCAGCTGTTCGGAAGGCATTTGTGGCCTCTGTTTGTACACAAACGATAAATAAAACCTCCTTTATCTATGGTTAACTGTGTCTGTCTACATCTCTATATGGATTACAAACCAAGTCTGGAGCCATGGTGAGCAACCAGTGATTACAGTGGCACAGAAAAATCCTAACACCACTCGAATTGTGAGCCTTGGCAGTGGATCTGGCCTGATACGCAGAACAATTTGGCTGTTTCTGGGGCGAAGGTAAGACAACGATCATCTTCCTGTCTGAATCAGACCATCAAAGACCTGGCAAAGATGGCAGACACACTAGCAAGCTTCCTAAATGTGGATTTACTCTTGCTGTAGAGCAATAATAATAAGGAGAAGAATATTAATTTCCAGCATTTAGCAGACGCCCGTATCCAGAGCGACTTACAACTGATACAGTCTAAGCAACTGCAGGTTATGGGTCTTGCTCAAGGACCCAACTGTGGCAGCTTGGCAGAGGTGGGATTTGAACCGTGGACCTTCTGGTCCAAAATCCAGTACCTTAATTGCTAAGCTACCACAGTTCCTTTTACAAATCTAAAGTAAAAGTCTCCTGTCAGTGTAAAGAAGCAGCCATGACCATAACTTGTATGAAGGCACAAGCCTACGCCCCTCCTCCTTCATGAAAGGGGTATTTGGTGGGCAAAGTCAAAATGGCTTAGAATTGGACAGTTCATATTTTGAAAAAAAGTGAGGGGAATAAAGTTAAGCAATTATTTTGACTTATAATAGGTTATTAAGAAAATAGGTTTTCTCATGATTATTGATTTTACATTAGAGGGTCTTATTTATGAAGTATAAACAGTGCAAATCATTACACCATTTCCTAAATTGTGCTGATATTAAAAGACATTCAAATAAATGACTAGAAACAGATTTTAAAATGGTCCACAAAAATGCCCTTAAATCATTGGTTCCCAAACTTTCTTTCTATAAAAGCTAAGAAAAGCTGCTCTCCAAACAGCCTGCGTGTACAGACCAAAAGAATAAAGTGGTACATTGCCAATTTTTATTGGCAAAAATGTTAATACATGCTCTGGATAAGAGTATAGTAAATATATTAGCCTTTGTATTCTGGGGCAATTTCCCTTTTTTTGCACAGACAGACTTTGTGATTTGCTGTTTCATCAGGCATGCTGTGGGCATTTCGTTGGTAGATCTGGTCCTCTGTAGAAGAGGGGCTATCTCCAAAAACCAGCCTTTACTTTCAGGCTTTAGCTTTAAGCCCACATGTTCTCTGAAACCATCTGTGCTTCCTATGGCTGAAAATCTGTCAAATCATTTCCCTGCCATTAACACGACAGAGCACTTATCAGGTTTTCTATCCTGTGATGTGACTACAGTGTCGTGTATTTCTTTTTAGCCATGTCACAGGGTGATTCATGCTTTGTATCCTATGTACTAAACACTGAGATAATGAACTGTGCCTTCTCGCTTCCGTATGCAACTCTGGTTATGGATGGAGAAAACGTGTCTGGGCAGTGCCAATCCGGAGTCAGTGCTGTGCATGTGCAGAAAGGAGGATCAGTATTGGGAGCTCTGTTGCTCTCTGATTACTCGTGTTCGTGGGTCTATCTTTGCGCTCTGACTGGAGCTCCTCCCTGAAGACGGCTAGTTGTTCTGACCGTTAGTGCCTGACCCGGCGCAGATAAGGCTATCGGTGAGCATCACAGAGTAGCTTGTGTCTAGAGGCCTGGCACTCCAGATTTCACTCTTCTTGCCTTTTAGGAGTCTTATATTTTTTTTTTAGCTCTCCTTTCCAGTCTGTTGTGGTGTTTGGTCCAGACACATGGTTCAGGACTTTGCTGGCTGGGGGACTTGTCTTAAAGACAAAAAAATAATCATTCCTTATATCCAAAGAACTACTACTATTCATTAGAAGATTTTAGTGTAGTATAGACAGTACAAAGTTTCATTTGCAGTCCAGTAATTGGATCCACTAATCAGAAATGGTTGTTCCTTTCATTTGTTGCTAATTTGGTCCACAAATGCACTCGTACATTTGTAGAGTCACGTCTTTTTTGCACAGCAGGTCTGTGTTTGATCATGATCTGTTTTACATCTCTCTCCTTTAGAGGATCGTTTTTGAATTCGTGATGTTCATTTCATGTTGAAGTTTCTTCTTCTCTCGTTCAGGAAATCAGTGTAAACAATAAATCAAGTCAAGTCCCAGATCCCAAACGTCCCAAAAGTCCTGTTCAATTTACCAAAAGCTCAATGGGGTTGTTTTGATTGTTTTATTTGTGCTATGAGCCGAAACCGAAGACTTTATTGCCAGAAATATACAGAGACCATTATTGACAAGAGTAAAAAAATAAGATATTAATGATTCGATATTACTTTAACACGTTTGTTGTGTTGTAATGAATTTGTGGTCTTAAAGTCGAGGTCGTTGTGGAGTTTTGCTACATGGATTTTTTAATGTATGTCTTCTGAACCTGACTAGACCATAACATTTTTTACCAGAAAAACCCTGCTTCCTCATACTGCAGGAAGGGAAGCAAGAAAGAAAGAGACAGCCTTATTCCCCTGTCTGCCAGTCATACAATATCACCCCAGTGCCACCCTGCTGAATGGCAGCCTGTAGATTTCCTGCTTCTGACGAGCGTAATACTTTGCAGACTTATGCTTCGACCAACTCAGTCATTTGAAATGAGGCAACAGTAGAAAGTTGGAATATTAAAAAAAAACCAGCTTTCTTAGTCGCAGTGGCTTTCTCCTGGAACCTGGAATAAGAATTAGAATGAGAGACCTTATAGTTACCGTGGCTTTCACAGAATATTACATGCCTTGCTCTGGGACTGATCGTTGTTGGTCCACCACTATTTATGCTATTTATTTATGTCTTGATTTTTCTCCATTGTCTGGTGATGCCTAAACTCTTTAGAGATGGTTTGGTAATATTTCTTAACCTGATAATCATCAACAACTTATGTGAATATTCCTTGATGTTTTAAGTCATATTTATGCAGAAGGCTCTATGACTTTCAACCATATGCTGCTTCTGTGGCCCACAGATAAGAACCAGCTGCTGGAAACAGCAGTTCCTGAGAACCTTGATTCGAACCATGGGCGTTGTTAGGGGTGGGCTATCAGAGTTTGGTGAAATTAAATAAAAACACCATTATAATTTACACTGCTCACAAAACTTCAAAATGAATATGAACCGATAGAAGAAGAAGCATTTGATCTTTTTCTTATTAAATAACAACATATGAAAAGCGAACAACAAGTCAAAGAAAGTTGTTCTATGATGCAAATACAAGATACAAAAACAACTTCTATTTAAATGGTGAAAATGCGCTATATAAAAGGCTGAAAGTGCTGGAGCATCTGAACGTTCCCTGATCTTGAACGTACCTCTGCAACACGATTCTCCTGAATTGCGTACCACACCCTACAGTGGTACCCTATGAGGTCCTGCACCATATAATGATATCCTATGAGTTCCTGCACCCTATAATGATATCCTATGAGTTCCTGCACCCTATAATGATACCCGATTAGGTCCTGCACCATATAATGATATCCTATGAGTTCCTGCACCCTATAATGATACCCTATGAGTTCCTGCACCCTATAATGATACCCTATGAGTTCCTGCACCCTATAATGATACCCTAGGAGATCCTGCACCCTATAATGATACCCTATGAGTTCCTGCACCCTATAATGATACCCTAGGAGGTCCGGCACCCTATAATGATACCCTTTGAGGTCCGGAACCCTACAGTGGTACCCTAGGAGGTCCTGCACCCTATAATGATACCCTATGAGGTCCTGCACCCTACATTGGTACCCGAGGAGGTCCTGAACCCAATAATGATACCCTTTGAGGTCCTGCACCCTATGGTGGTATCCCAGGAGGTCCTGCACCCTAAAGTGCAACCCTATGAACTCTTGGACCCTATAGTGGTACCCTATGATGTCCTGCACCCTATATTGGTTCCCTATGCTGGAGCATTTGGAAACAACTTTATTATTATAAACAACAGCATGCTTCAGAGTGCAGGAACTGAACTCATGGACTGACCTTCACGTTCTCCAGACCTAAATCCCATTCAGCATGCTTGGGATATAAAAAGTGAGGTATGTGAGGTTATACAGTTAAGGCACCCCATCTAGGGTTGTTCCTGCCCTTGCTCGTGGGCACCATGTGGATTAAGCAGAAGATAATGAATAAATTATAATCAGGATGGAATTAAAAATGTCCTGTTTGTACACTTATATATTATATGTATACAGTATGCTGCTTTTAGATCTCCTAAGCCAAAGCATTTGGGCTACAGAAGATTTGATTGATACGGATATTAAAACCATCAATTCTGAGTTTTGCATTGAAACTACAGTGTGATTTCTAACACAGCGTCACTGACAAACTGCAGCTTTAATTAGTGCTTGGTGATTTAGCGCTTAGTCACTGCTCATGTGTTTGCTTTAGTGGCGTTTGTTAGAGCTTTAGGCTTAACTGGTTGTTCCAAAAAAAACCTGCTCACCATGGAAAATCCATCAAGCGACTGCCTTGACAAAAAAGGTTTTACCAAACGTCTGCTACTCGAGAGCATTTAATCGGTATATGGCAGGAACTGTGGTGCAGTTTTACAAGGTTCATTCATTTAAGCTTCTTTCACAACAATCCATGTGTTTATTTTATTGTAATATTTGTTGAATCATGCCCTGGTATATGAATCTGTAAAGAAATCATATTGGCTCATATTGGGTTTGTATAAATATTAAGAATGTGGCTGATGAAATGTTTTTTTTTTTCACATCATTACATGCTCTTATAAAAGTCCTAAGCTTGGTTAAGATATTATTATATTTATACAATTATACTAGACTATAATCGAACTTTACAAAAATTAGAGGAAACTTCAAAATGAAATATCCCCTACATTTTGTGAGCAGTACATTATTTTTATGCCTATTAATTTATGCTATGACTGTAACTATAAGTGTCTATTTGATTAGGCATTTTGTGCGGCCATTTTGGTCCTATTAACCGGCTGGTCCGATTAAACGAACATGCCTGTGTTACAAGACGGGACGTGCTATGTAACATATTAAATGTTTCTAAAACCTTTATTGTACGATTTACACGTATAGCGAACGTACAAACAAGAACTACTGTTACTTACCAACTTTGTTCATTG
>JAVSBV010061079.1:0-10579 GCA_033117975.1 Parotocinclus spilosoma
TGTAACTTTTTCTGCAATTACTGCTACACTCCTCAGCAATCGTTTCATTACCACCGTTGCGAAGGTCACTGCTCTGTTTGTAATGGCTCTGCGTGTTTACAACAGGAGTTCGCGCCCGTATATTGCGCAAAATGTAACAGAACCGCTCAGAACCAGACCTGTTTCATTAGACACAAAACCCCCCTACAGAGACCCGGAACCGAAAAACGAGTCAGTAACTGTGACATGATAAAAAAATGTCTTCAATGTAATTGCAGTTACAGAGTCCCCGTGACAAAAGAGGAAATTCCCCACATTTGCAGAAAATCTAAATGTAACCTGTGTCACCAGAATCTCCCCGCGGGAACGGACGTAACCTTAGGAAACCACGAGTGTTACATTCAAACCTGTCCGGCTGACGAGCGAGTAAATGATAAAATAATCTTTTACGACATAGAAACGTTTCCAAATCAGGACAATGTACACGTACCGTTCCTGGTGTGTACAAAGTCTGTTAAAGGTGTCGTGTGGGCCTCTTACGGGTTGGATTGTATGCTGGACTTTTTACTACATTTCAGAAGGCCCATGTTCAACAATTTCACATTTATCGCTCACAACGCGAGAGGATTTGATTCCTATATCGTTGTCAATGCGATGGTCAACCTCGGCATTAATCCCGCGATTATAATGCAGGGTAGCAAAATATTATGTTTCACGGAACCCGATTATAATCTGAGATTTATCGACAGCCTGAGTTTTCTTTCCATGAAACTCTGTACCATGCCAAAAGCCCTAGGTTTTGAAAATTGCTGTAAAGGATACTTTCCTCATAAATTCTCCTCTGAGCAGCATTTAAAATACGTCGGCCCACATCCACAGCCACGTGACTACGGGGTGGAGTTCATGTCACCCAGCGAGCAGAAACACTTTGACGAGTGGTACAGGGTGGCGCGTCTTAACACGTTCAATTTTGAAAAAGAGGCTCTCCTGTACTGTAAAAATGACGTGGAAATTCTGTTTCAGGGCTGTCTAAAGTTTAGGCAACAGTTCTTTCAGGACACCAAGGTGGACCCCTTTAATAGAATTACTATCGCGTCAGCTTGTATGCGAGTCTTTCAGAGTAATTTTTTATTACCGAACACCCTCGCAATTCCTTCTCCTGTAAACTACGTGAGACAGTTCAAAACTTTTTCTAACGTTTCTATTCAGTGGCTTGAATGGATGGCTCACTCGAAAAACATCCACATTCAACACGCGCTGAACGCAGGAGAAAAACAAATCGGGCCCTATTTTGTGGACGGATATGCTGAAATCCAGGGACAGGCACACGCTTTTGAATTCCTGGGTTGTTTTTTTCACGGCTGCCCTCAATGCTTTAACCCGACAGCCGAATGTCCACTCAGACGCGTGTGTTTTGAAGAACTCTATAACGTTACCCTTGAAAAATTACAGAACCTGAAAAACGTTCACAAAATTCAGGTCCAAATTATTTGGGAACACGAGTGGAATCTGATGAAAACGCAAAACCCTCAACTCGACCGATTTCTGCAAACTTTTAACGCTCCAGAACCCCTCTGCCCTCGCCAGGCTCTTTTCGGGGGGAGGACATGCGCAGTGAGACTCAGATACACGTCACAATCAGAGGAATGTGTGGTATTTCAGGACTTCTGCTCACTGTACCCGTTTGTAAACGCTACATGTTCTTATCCTCTGGGTCACCCCGTCATCATTTACAAAGATTTTGATGACCCTCGAAATTATTTCGGTTTTATCAGAGCCAAGGTAGCTCCTCCGCGTGGGTTATATTTCCCGGTTTTGCCTTCTAAAACATGCAGCGGGAAGTTAATTTTCACGCTTTGTCGCACCTGTTCAGAAATCAATAATCAAACTGATTCGTGCGCTCACAGCGAGGAGGAGAGAGCTTTGACCGGCGTGTGGGTCACCGAGGAGTTTAACGTGGCGTTAGATCGAGGTTACCGTGTGCTAAAAATCACAGAAGTCTGGCATTTTGACAGACGCAGTAACAGTGTTTTTGTTCAGTACATTCAAACATTTCTCAAAGGCAAACAGGAAGCTTCAGGGTACCCGGCTGACGCACGCGATCAGGAAAGCAGAGAAAAATACGTCAGCGAGTATGAAATGAATCAAGGCATTAAACTTGACACGGACAAAATCGAGGTCAATCCAGCAAAAAGACAGGTGTCTAAATTATGTTTAAACAGTTTCTGGGGAAAATTCGCACAAAGAAGCGAGCTGTCTCAGACCAGCATCATTAAAGAACCGAACGAGTTCTTTGATTTTCTCTTTTCGGGAAAATATAAAGTCACCTACTTTCACTTTCTAAACCCTGAAACGGTGCTGATTCAGTGGGTTTATAACAAACGCTGCGTGACTCCGCCCAATAAAACGAACAATATATTTGTCGCGGCTTTCACAACAGCTTATGCCCGCCTTAAATTACTCAGACACCTGCTGCAGCTGAAAGAAAAAGTGCTGTACATGGACACAGATTCTTTAATCTACGTGATTAAAAAAGACGAACCGCGTCTAACAGAGGGCAATTACTTGGGAGATTTAACAGATCAGCTCGATGGTGACGTGATAGATGAATTTGTGTCTTCGGGTCCTAAGTCTTACGCTTACCGCACCAGAAATTCAAAAAAGGTCGTGCTCCGTGCCAAAGGCATTACTCAGACTTTTGAGTCCTGTGAAAATGTCAATTTTGACGGAATCAAAGATTTGGTGGAGGGGTACTTGAGTGGGGAAAAAACGGGTCAGATTGAAACTCGACAACACACCATCAGACGTGATAAAAAAGGTTTCACGTTGCAAAATGTCTCATTTCAGAAAAAGATTCGGGTCGTTTACGACAAAAGGAGATTGTTTTCTGACGGTACCACGGTACCTTTTGGATTTTGAAAAAAAAAGAGAGAGAGAGAGAAAAAATGTCTCAGCTGACGGAAGTGAAATTTGATCCTCGATTAAAAACACCTTTCAGCTGTTTACTTGTTGGACCGAGCGGATGTGGAAAAAGTTTTTTTGTTAAAAATGTTTTAGAGAATTGTTTTCACACGATGGATCATGTACCTGAAAATATTGTTTGGATTTACACCTCTGTTCAACCTATGTATCACGAACTGTTGAAGATGAATAAAGAAATAAAATTTATCAAAGGATTACCTGATTCATTCGAAGACGAAAGTCTGTTTCCACCGGATCAAAGTCATCTTGTTATTCTGGACGACGTCATTTTTCAAGCTTCGGATAATTTGGAAGTGGTTAAAATCTTTACACAGTACCGTCATCATAAAAATATGAGCGTAATGATGCTTACGCAGAATGTTTTTCACCGAGGTAAACACAGCAGAACTATTAGTTTAAACACTAATTACATCATTCTGTTTAAAAATCCGCGTGACAAGTTACAAGTGGGTATTCTGGCGCGTCAGATGTTTCCTTCTCAAAAGACATTTTTTGAAGAAAGTTTCCGTGACGCCACCAACCCGCCTTTCGGGTATTTATTACTGGACCTTACACCCAGCTGTCCAGAACCTTACAGGCTCAGAACCGGTTTACTTCCAAGCGAGTGGCCAGCTGTCTACGTACCCAAGTAACACCGCCCACCCGAAATGTCATCCCGTATAAAAAGAAACGCACACCTGCTCAAGGCCCTTTACAACTCCACCCCGCTGAAAAGAAAAGATATCCTGGCTCATTGCTCGCCGGATCTACTCCGGTCTTTGTGCGAGATCGCCTTAAATGTTTTAAAAGGTAACGTGAAGCTCTCCCCGACCCAGTACAAGGCTTTGAAAAAACAGAAAAAATTAGTCAGACTTTTGGCTGACAAAAAGGTGGGTGTCAAGCGCAAACGGAAAATTCTCGCGACTCAGAGCGGAGGATTTTTATTACCGCTGCTGGGGGCTGTGGTTCCGCTGCTGGGAGAACTCGTGACCGGATTAATTAGAAGAAGATAAATTTAAGTTTTTTAAAATGTCTCAGAAAATGTTCCTGATCACGCCACATCAGCTAACACGCCTGACTCAACCTGACACTTCCATCAGACAAACTGCAGAAAACGATTTGGATTCAAGCATGCGTGATATTTTAAATCAAACCGGGTTGAGTTCTTATGAAAAAGCCAAGAAATACGAGGCGCTTTTGCATCGATATCTCAGTCTGGTGAGACAAGGCCAGAGAGAGGGCGTGACTTTAACGCTCCAGCAAGAAGACGTGAAACCCGATCCGCCTCCTGGTGACGTCAAACCGGAACCCCCTTCTGAATCCGTGACACAAGAGGTTTTGAAAGGTTTGCCTAAACGCACCCGTAAAAATGCAGAGTATATTATGGATAAATTATCCAAAGCGGGCGAAGGATGGTCCGATCGGGGAGAATTTGTTTACAGAGGGGATGTCGTAAAAGGTTCTCACATGATCGATTTACTCAAACACCTGACGCTTCCTTTTAAATCCGCTCACGGAGCAGAACCGAGGGGCTGGACGCATTTTCTGACGGCTCTGTCTGAACTGAACGTTCCTCTTTCTTTTGTGAATAACCCGGAAGCGCGTAGTCAGTACAGACAACTCACGACTCTGGGAGAAGAAGAAGAAGAAGAAGGGAAAAAGAAAGAACGACGACCCAGAAGAGTAATTACTTTATCACCTCGCTGGTCTAGAGCGCTCCAGGGGGAGCGGGAGGGGCAGGTGAAGAAGGAGGAGGAGGAGGAGGGGGCAGTGGGACCTTCTCTTCGTAAAAAAATTACAGCCCCCAAGAAATGGATCACTTTTTCATAAATATTTGTAATCGTTTCGTGTACTGTTTTTGCTCAATAAAATGTTTACTCGATATGAATAACGTTTTTTACATTCCTTTATTTCATTTATCACACGTGACAATCTTTAAACATTTCCAAACTACACGTCAAATGAGTAAATACATCAGCGTGACGTCTTATTTTACACGTCTGATATTTTTTAACAAAGCGAAAAACCATAACATCATTTTTAGAAACATCTTTATCGTATTTATCCAACACCTGTTGCAGAGATAATCCGCACGCTCTATGACACAGATAAAAAATACAATGTTGACCGCATACGGTGGAGGTGGCGCCCTGAAGCTGTAGAGTGTGATAGCTTATTTCAGAAGAGCGTGATTTCAAAAAGTTTAGGATGCTCCTGGGATAATGAATAAATTCGGGAGAAAATCCGTACGAATCAAAAAAGGTTGCTTTTCCGCATTCTTCCAGCGTGAGAGCCAGCCAATGTTCTCCGGGCAAGTGGGCGGGGTGTGTGTTCACTACGAAATAGGCGGGTCGCGTCATCGTTTTTGACAATAGAGACAGCTGATCAGAAGCCCAAACGCCGCAAAACTGTTTTCCGAGCAGGTGATGCATCAAGCTTTGAATTTCATGATTATCCATGCTGTTAATAATAATCGACCAGCACCTGTCTCTTTGCGTTAATCTCCAGAATAGAATCGTGACAGGAGTAAACAATTAAAGTCGCGGTGTGAGGCAGCGGTGTTCTAAATCTCATTTCCAGCCTCAAATTACCGGATGAAACCGGGGAGGAGGCGTCCACGTCCTCCCCCGCGGATAAATTGAAGACGAAAAGAGAATATCCGGCGTTAAATTCGTCACGATTAATGCTCAGAGGGTGATCTTTTAAATGTCGCCCGGTGGCCGTAAAGAGATTGTAATATTCTCTGACCGAAATGTTCTGGGTAAAGTTCGGTTGGAAGGCTTTCCCGGGAATCTGACGGCCGTCTCTGCACAAAGCCAAATATTCCAGGTCCAGATGTAGGAAATTAAAAGGTGACAGCTCCCTACTCCCGGTAAACGCGTCGTGGTGAACCAGGCCGAGAATCACGTACTTGGGGATTGTGCCCAGAAAGAGATTTTCCTGATTGCAAATTCTTGAATGTACAGGGATGGAGTACGTTTTCACATTTACCCTGGAAAGCGGATAGAGGGCGTTTCCTCTCAGAAGAGCTGCAGCGTGACCCAGTCGAACCGCCGGAGAGACGGACACCTTTTTAATGAATAAAGACGCGCCCAGAATGTTTAATTTGAAAGTAGAATTGGGCGCTCCCATCAGGCAGAACGCGTCGCTGGCTCTGGTCAATTTGACTCTGATGTCGATGGAATTTAACAGAAGCCTCTCGCAGAAAAAAATGTCCGCGTGTAACGGGCCCAGCAGGTGCACCTCTCTAGACAGCGCGGTGTGGGCGGCTCTTTTCACAAATCCGGAATTGGGTCCGCCGACCGGTACCCGGGAATCCATCGCCCCCGCCGTATCTTTATAGAAAAGACCCGCGCTAAATTGTGTTTTTAGGCTCTGTTCTGAGAAATTGACCAGCGTCTCGATGATGGCCCGGTAAGGGTGCGTGGCGCTGGATTGTGAAATCAGACGATCCCCCAGGGTTACGTCACACTGGCTGAAAATTGTGTTGAGGGGATAATTGATGAGACCCGTAGCATCCGCGGCGAGGAGGTTGGTTCCGTCTGCGTTTGTAATTTTCACTCTCAGGTGTAGTAACGCGTCGTTCAGATCCAGGTATTTTTCACCGTCTCCCGGGATGAAAAACTCCAGGGGCCCTCCGTCCGAAATCGCCGCGATGGGTAAGATTTCTGTGTAAATTTTATCCTCCACCGAGAGCTGCGTCATCGGTGCGGAAAATAAATCTAACTCGGCCAACGTGCATTCAGGAGATTTGGAGTGGATCAGAGCCATTTTTAAATTTTTTTTTAAAATATATCGGAACGTTTTGAGGTCTTCCGTCTCTTACCCGTCCGCTGACCGACTGATTTTCTTTTTTTCGCTGTTCCCCTTTTAATGGACCGCAATCTGTCACCAGGGGGGCGTTTCCTGGGTCTTTTAGACAGAACCATGATACCCGAACCTCCTTGGGCTTCCGCGTCGGACTGGCCCGTCATTTTACTCATAGCCTTGCCGATGACGTCAGAGGCTATAGCGGTCGCGGCTTTTTTAAGGTGGGGTTTGGCCACGGCAAAACCTTTTTTAACCAGAGGGGAAACGAAGCGAAAAAGTCTTGAGAAAAGCGATCCGATTCCACGGCCGTACATAACGGGTGCCCCGTAAAACCCCGGGAGATTGCCCCCTGCCTGGTTGACGTAATATTCCACAAAACGATCGTGGTTGTGAGCCATCTTTTGAAATCAGTTTAAAAGTGAAGCACCCACCGGTTCTGATCTGTTTTGAACAGAATATTATTGTTTACAGGTGCGCTCGTCCACTTTCAAACCTAGAATGTAGGTCAGGGTCGAAGGGGCGTGGATTTTATGCCGCGCGTCTCCTCTAAAATCGCTGCTTTTGGTCGTAGTAACGTGAGTACTAGTAACGTTAGTAACGTTAGTAACGTGAGTAAGGTTAACATGAGTTCGTTACTGCAGCTGAGAGTGATGTAAAAACCGCCCCGATTCGATACGTCTGAAGTGGAGTTTCACGACGACTTTTCCGTAAGTAAAATTCACAGGTACGTTTTGATCGGTTTTGATTTGTATGTGAATATTTTCAATATAGTTTTTAACGACGGGTAGATAGTTTGGGGGATTAAACGTACGTGTCACTATGTCCCCGAAAGTTCCTTCTACTTTAACCGTTCTCAGGAGGGGAGCGTCCGTGTCACCCACGATTTGATGAGCGACAATATCGCTGTAACAGTATAATTGATAAAATCCTGAATTTATATCGATAGGGTAAGGCGCCATCCGTTCGTCAAACAGAATCCATTTTCCCGGAACTACGCCTAGCATGTAGGCCGCGGGTGAGAAAAAACGTAGATGAACTCGTCCCCCTGCTTGAAATTGTATCTTCTTTTGAATGGGGCTAATTCTAAAATAAATGTCCGAGTCTATTTTTCTGAAATAGGATTCCAACTCTGTTTTGAGCTGCTCTACGTCAGAATAGTATCCGCCCCTGAATCTCTGACGTTGAATTTCTCGTGGTTCGTCTTTCTCTTCTAACCCATTTTTTCTCCACTCGAAATAGGCTTTTTCTTGAGGAACGTTGAACCAGGTGTGGGGGTAGGAAATTTCAGTCAAAGCCACCTGCCAGTTGCCTTTTAAGTGGAGGGGTCTGGGAATATCGATGCGGAAGTCGGAACTCGTGTTATTTTTAAATACCTTAAAACTGGCGTTAGAAGGCAGAGTCACATAAAAATCTTCCTCCATCTCTCTCGGTGAAATAAAGACTCTGTGATTGAGTCGTTCTTATTTAAATGTCGCTCAGGTCGTCCGCTCTGACCCAGCTGTTAAATTTTTCAGGCCAATTTTTCCAAGACACCAGCACCTGTCGGACACCTTTGACCGTGCGCCGTTTCAAAATTTTCTCTACGTGGTACGTTCTCTCACGACCCAGCTTGACTTTTTGTAACTCTTGTTCGTAAAAAGAGCCTTCAATCATTTCCCCGTCGTAATCTTTGAGTTTATATACGGGTGGATGACGAGGAATACTTTCTGACACTGTAAAAAGTTCGTCTGTAAAACTCTGTTCATATTTTTTATCAAACACCCCACGCACCTTGGATATTCTCACCAGATCTCCATTTTTAAACTTCATCTTAGGCGTACGATGTTTCGTAGAGCCGTACAGATTCTGAAACACTTGGGGGGCGGTTTGAAAAGTCACGTGCATGGGGGCCATTTTAATGCTAGAATGAAAGCTGCTGTTGTAACTTTTTACAAGTTCTTGAAGCACGTCCACGTATCTGCGTGTGTTGTTGGCAGTAAAATATCGCCACATCCTAGTTTTCAAAGTTCGGTTAAACCTCTCCACAACGGAAGCTTTCAAGTCACTACCCGTGGCAAAGTGCACGATGCCGTGGTTTTTCATCAAGATCTGAAAATTTTTATTAAAAAATTCTTTACCCGCATCGGTTTGGACTTTTTTAGGAATACCGCTCTCTTTGAATATAGATTCAAAAGCTTTGACGACTTGGATGGCAGTTTTTCTTTTCAAAACTCTAACGTAGGCCTTTTTTGAAAATACGTCGATGACCGTTAACAAATAATTAAACCCGTCGTTGCTGTCGGCTAAAGCTTGCATGTCGCAGAGGTCGGCTTGAAATTGTTTTAAAGGCCCCGATACAAACACTCTGTTTCTCGGAAAGTGTATTCTGGCAGGTTTATGCAGGGTGTAGGCGTCTTGCTCGGATAGAAAATCCTTTGCATCGTCGAGTTTTAATTTTTTCCCCGTTTCACTCTGCACGCCGGATCGTAAACGTTGCACCCCTCCAAAACTACCGGGGTGGGAGGGGGTGTAATACACCTTTTTCAGCAGTCTCTGTTCACCCATCCTAATAGACTCGTAAAATGAAAAGGTAGAAAGGATTCAACTTGTATTTATTAAAAAAGAAACACAAGAGCTTTTTGTTTACATCAATTTTTTATTTAAATTTATAATAATAATGGTTATAATAATTATAATAATATTTCAGTATACCAAAACTGTTTTTTATTGAAAAAGAGTGTAACAGATTTTAGTACTCAGGCATTGTAACACACATCGACAAGTTTGAGCTGGGCCATTTCGTAATCACTCATTGAATCGTACATCTCCGAAATGGTCAATTGAATGTGTTTGTCAGCTTTCAGCTCATGTAGAAGGGTCAGAGCGACGGTGTTGACCCCGTCGTCGTCCGCATGAATATCGTAAAAATTTAGCAGCTGCTGAACGGCTGGAACGAACTGGAAGCTGATGAGTTTCCGCAGGATGCTGGTGAAGTTGTCACGAAGGAAATACTCCTCCTCGTTCACCGTCAAACATCTGTGCTGTTTCTGGCTGGGGTGTGAAATCAGACACCCGTTGCAGATTTCCTCCACATATTTCTGCAGAGTTTTGTTCAGCAGATGGAGGACGGCAGTTTTTACAACGCGGACCAGGTCGGCAGAAACCCAACCCGTGATGTTTTCTCCTGCCCGCTCCTGGTCGGGGGAGGGCCCAACAATTTCCAGTTCATCTGAAGCCTTCGAAGGCCTCGCAGGCTTCGAAGACCTCGCAGGCTTCGAAGGCAGCAAAGCATATGGAGGGCCATCAATTTCAAGATCTTCAGCACAAATATTGGTCTCCTCGTTGATGGGAGACAGCAATTTCTCAATAGGTTCTGCAGCTTCGTTCGGAGGTAGAATATCACCCTGGACGGGTGATGATGGTGAGTCGAAGGTTGCGGACGGCCCCACGAGGTATCCTTCGGCCACGTCTGACCCGTACATACCCATATATCCAGCGTAACAGGGATGATGAGATCCACACATTCTTGTCATTGCGATGAGTGGCATGCTGCGTGAGTGAAAATGTGCTTAAACCTTCCCCCTTTTATAGGACTGAGGGGGTGTGGGCGGAGCTTAGGGGAGGGGGTGTGGGCGGAGCTAGAATGATCACATGGGCGGAGCGTGGGTGGAGCTTAGGGTGGAGAGTGGGCGGAGCTAGAAAGATAATTTTCGTGACTGTCAGGATGTCATTTCAACCCTGGAGGACGAGGGAGGAGGACGTGCTGAAGACACCTGCAAAAGCACCTGCAATAGCCCCAGGACGTGGAAAAAGGGGGGTTAGGGTGAGTTCTGATTTTTTTCTAATAGCG
>JAVSBV010061090.1:0-10579 GCA_033117975.1 Parotocinclus spilosoma
AAGCACAGACCCCTGAGGGACACCGTACTTTACTTTAGAGAGCTTAGAGCGTTGATTATTTACAAAAACAAACTGGTCGGTCAGATAGGATTTAAACCAAAATAAAAAAATATTTTTCATTCTTCTGAAATATGATTGTCGACGGAGCCGCGAAACAAGCAACAAAAAAGTCTGGCCTTATATATAGCATAGCGTAGTCTACCTTAAACTACCTTAAACTTCAAATGCATAAGTTCAACTACAGTTATAGGTTACTTTCCACTTATGTCACTTTTTGCTTTCATCTTTGCTTATTACCTAACTATACTTAATAGAGTAATATTCACCATTTGTTTTGTAGCATACTGTGTTAGAGCAAGGTAGGGAATTGTTAGCGTTGCATAGCAACACTTCAGTTGTTGTGGATCCATTTTTGGCAAAAAAAACAGTATTAAAATATAATCATTGTTAAATTCAGGGTTCATTTTTCAGTTTCATCGTTTAGATGATTAACATCATGACTGTCATGATCTACGGTATTCGCCTTCAGCAAGTTGTAATGTTATTCACGATAACACACTTCCTCCTGTGTTGTATTGCTTAATTGTAGCATTAGCACTAAAAGAAACAGTTGTAAGACAGTAGAGTTTGCACATATGGTACATGTGATTAAGTGATCCCACATCCAAACAACAGACAAGGACAAGATGACCTAACTTAAAGCTTTATATGGCCTTATGTTATGGTGAAATTGTTCAAACTGTGTGAGGTTTTGATTTTGATATGCAGGAACCTGGTGGGAAAACAGTATAACACAAAATTGTGTACACCCCTCACATTTTCTGAAGGGAGAGGATCATGTTTTGCTTCAGTATGTCACAGTACTTGTTTGCATTCATAATTCCTGAATGGACTCAAGCACTCATGCAGCCCCAAACCATGACACTCCCACCACCATGCTTGACTGTAGGCAAGACACACTTTCCTTTGTACGCCCCCTCTCACTTTTGTGAGAAAGAGTGAGAGTGATAACACCAAATTTAACACACCTGCTCCCCATTCACACCTTGTAACACTAACAAGTCACATGATACCCAGGAAGGACGAATGGCAAATTTGGCACAATTTAGTATTTTCACTTAGGGATGTACTCACTTTTTTTGCCAGCGGTTTAGACATCAATGTGTATGTGTTGAGTTATTTTAAGGGCACAGCAAATTTACAGTTATACAACCTGTAGACTGACTACTTTACAGTGTATCAAAGTGTCACATCTTCAGTGTTGTCCCATAAAAATATATAATAAAATATTTACAAAAATGTGAGGGGTGTACACACTTTTGTCAGATACTGTATACTGTATCAGTCAATAGAAATTTAGCTCCTGTTATGCAAAAAATCTTTTTCCATAACGAGGTATATTCAGATGCATTTGATTATGATTGAATTATGTATTAGCCAATGACCAATGATTTAAAGTGTATATCTGTTTAAATGAACAATTCAGTTTACTCCCTACACAGCGATTGAGTGTTTGTTGTGTTTTGCTTTGAAGGTGGCTCTCATATGTGCTGCTTTTGCTTTTGGATCTGGTGCTGTGTCTCTTTATTTTGCTGGGCCTGGCCAAGCAAGCTCGATGGCTTCTAGTTCTGTGAGTTTCATGTGCTGATGTTGTACAACAAGACTATACGTTTCAATATCTGTGGTGTTACTCTGTCCAGTTAACGACTTTCAATGAATGTAATGCGGTCATTAAATGGCCCATACCTGTATACAAATTGTTCAAACATAATTGCAAGACACATAAGAAATATTATTGTCACGTGGCACAAGAGAACGTCCGAGAGCCCTGGTGGGTAAGCGACACGGACACGGACAACAAGAATTTAGCATGGAACAGAATGATTCCTTTCTCTATCGCATCCTTGTTGTCTGTGTCCATGTCTTTCGCTCGCTAGGCGTCCTTCCCTTCTCTGATCTCAGAGCTTCTCTCGCTGTCGAGTGACAAATATGAAAATATGATATGCGCTTTAGGGTGTAATTTTCCTTTATGTAACATGTAGCTCATAGGCAATTTCATTCAAGAAAAACAGACGGCCTTTATTCTGTATGGTGACACATGTACATAGGCAGACAGATGGTGACAATGAATGTGTGTGTGTGTGTGTATGTGTGTGTATTTGTATGCAGGATGACTGTTTTGGCCTGGGTGGCTCTGTTTCTAAGTTGGGGGTCCCTTGGCTTGGAGACGGCCACAGTCGTGGTGAGTATTCAGGCCGAGGACTGGCTGCCCATAACAAACCACTGAACTGAAAAATAGCTCCCCACAGACAGTGTTTATAACTGAATAATGGCTCTGTGTGTTTATGAGGAATTTCTTTGTGTTAAACTGGGGGAATTCCAACCCAAAGAGGTATTTGTAAATCCTAATCCTGGGATTATACTGCCGGTTCCAGAATTGTAGTCAGCCTTGTTTAGAAAAAATGTTTTTGTGGTTAATTAGCGTAATCAACACATGGAAAATATAAACGCGTTCTAACTGTTAACTGAGGTAAACAGAACTATGGAGAATGAGTTTGGGGTTGGGGCATCAGAGAGCGATTCCTACCCAGCAATGCAATGAACTGTCATCCCATTCAGGCTACATTCTCACCTGGGCCCTGTGAATTCCAGGATAGGCTCAGGGCTCAAAAGGCATGTGCACCAGTAAAATGTTGCATTCATTAGCTATTGTAATATTATATCCACGGAAATTTCTGACAGTGACAGAAATGCAGAATTGTGCTTTGTGTGTTTGTGTGTGTGCATAACACTGAGAGTCTCTTTATGAAATGGAAAAGAGGGTTATAAATTGTGAAGATGGGCATGAGGAGTTTGGAAGGGCAAAAAGGGAATCTGGAGAGCAGACAGGATCTTAGAGAAGCTAAGACGAAGGAGCACGAGTGACAGGACGAGATGGCAGTAGCTGCCACTTAACACAAGAGTCCCACTGTCCAGCTTAAATAAACAGTCATTTTTTTTCTCTCTCTCTGAGTCTCTCTTTCATCATGGACATATTTACATTTCCGTGTTACCCTTTTTCTTGACTTTGTCTCTATACGTTCCTCTCTGTCTCTCTCTCTGTCCCTATAATCATTTTTTAATCTGTGTGTGTGTGTGTGTGTGTGTGTGTGTGTGTGTGTGTGTGTGTGTGTGTGTGTGTGTGTGTGTGTGTGTGTGTTTGTGTGTGTGTGTTTGCTGTCTTCACTTGTGTCCTTGGTCCAGTTGTAATAGTCCAACCCTAAATTAGGGATGTGTGGTACTGACAGATGATGACTTGATATTTTCTGCAATTTTGGCTTTTTGCAGTGTGATTGGTGACAGCATTTGTTATGCCTTGCCATCTCTTGTTATTTACAGAATGATTTCCCTAAGGATTACTAAGTGTGTTTTTGTGCTGGTACATTGGCTGACCCCCAAAGTTAGCCATAATCTTCATAATTTTGATTGCATTTTACTGATTACTTTTGTTTAATTATGCATATCAATTCAGGTTCTTTTTGTTTCCATGCTTTGACTCCAAAACTGTGGAACCATACTGTGCCATATGTTTAATTATAAAGAATATTTATTTTTCATTATCTTAGCTGTATTATTCATACATTTTAGCCTGTTTGGCAAATCTGTGAGTTTTCTAATGCAGGATTTGGTGTGGGAGACCACAAGATGAGCAGAAGCTCATTATCATGCTGCTTGGTGCCTTAGATGTTTTGCCATGTTGGAGGTGCAGCCTCCTTTACAACAGATCAACTTTTCACACATATTGCATTTCCACTTTTAGTTTTCACAAAGTGGAGCCAAATGTTTTTGTGCTTCCTGAGGTCCATCTTCTGCCAATAGTACAGCAAAGCGGATCAAACCAAAAACTACACAATGATGTCTTACACAACACAATAGTCCATGCAAATACGTGCCACCTCACGGAGGTACTTTTGCGTTAATCGAGGTTGTGTATTTTAAGCATTAAAGGCTTTTGAAGGAACCTTTATAAAGTGGAATTTTATTTATTTAATTTTTTTAGTGTACTCTTAAGTTGTTTTTTTTTTTTTTTTCAAAATTAGTGGCATGCTCATTAATATCAGCTCACACATCGTTAAAAGAACAATTAAGATATTATTATAGACAATACATAGCGCACACCCCTACCCTATACACCTACTTGAAGTTTGCACTTTTGTGATATTATAGAAGGGTGGACATTTACAGGGTCAGAGACTTGAGAGCACGTTTGACCACACTACGTTTAGCATTGACTGTCAGTGCATTTATTGGTTATAAATTGGACCATAAAATTGGCTGGCCAATATTGAAAGAAAAAACAAGGCAACATTTTTGAACTCTTTGTTAAGATCCTCAGACCGTTCCTAAAATGTTTGCAGTGACAGGACCCAGAATCCTGTTTAAAAAATGTCCATTTGTATAAATGTTTAAACAAATTATTTTACGTGTTAGTTTAGTGTCTGTGAGCATGAACTATGATTGTGCCCTCTAGTGTTAGAAAATGCTATTACATTATATGGCATTATAAACAAGAACGCATAATGTAACCCGACATGTCACGGTGCATTGTTACACCCCTACTTATTTGTAAAAACGCTACTGAAAAAAACTGATTGTTACTTAAAAATATATTGGCGACATATTGGTTTTAGTTGCTTAGTCACTTTGATATATACTCAGTTGTGTATTAGTATGCGCGTCTTTCATTCCTCTTGCTAACTCTCTCATCATTCCTTTCTTTTCATCATTCCCTTTTAGTGTAGCTTATCTAAAGCAGTTGTTCTGCAACTGAGAGAGAGAGAGAGGAATAATCTATGTCAGTGAGTAGAAAAGATCAATAGCAGTCATGGCAGCAGCAATGAGGGGATGAGGGAAGTGTGTCATTCGGTCACTGTGTCAGATTGTTAACATCTTTTGCTCTGTGTTTTCTCTCACCCTCCTCTCTCCTCACAGGCACTCAGCGATTTCTGCTTTGACCCAAACACATTTGTGCTCAATTCTACACACTTCAGTACTGGAACAAGTACAGGTGCTATGCTTTGTCTGGTTGTTAGTCACTTGTCTCTCACTTTCACACACTATGCCAAGCAATTTTCATCAGTTTCTGGAAAGTTATATTAAAATGTCCCTGTCTTTATAATCAAATACCAGTGATAATAAAAAAAAAATGCTTCTACACCAGTTTCACTGGTCTGGTAACTGGGTATGAAGGAAAGCCATGACAGTTTGTTGGCTAATTACCTTCGCAGTAATGCCATTACTCTGCAAATAAAGAAAAGACAGCACATAGTAGTTCCGTATTGCAGTAATGTTTTGCGTTTACCATGATTTGACAGAATCTAAACTATGTCAGGCTTA
This sequence comes from Parotocinclus spilosoma, assembly GCA_033117975.1. Taxonomy (NCBI): domain Eukaryota; kingdom Metazoa; phylum Chordata; class Actinopteri; order Siluriformes; family Loricariidae; genus Parotocinclus; species Parotocinclus spilosoma. Next base: position 5,377 of record JAVSBV010061090.1, read on the forward strand.
CTTTTTCCATCAGTTGTGGAATATTTCTTTAAGGACTTAACCAGAGTGATGGAGGATACCACTGGAATGCAGCTAAAACTAAAGCTTATCGTAAGCACCTTCAGTGAGAATAATAATTGCGTCAAGCTGCCTATTAAATTCTATAGAGTTTTGTTTAATATATTTAATATTATATTTAAAGTAGTTTAGCTGCCATATTATTTTCATACTGGAGTGTGTTCAAAGTAATAAACCATAAGTGAAAGCATATGAACATTGGATGGTGGTCTTGCAACTCGAGAGATTTGTAGTTGCACACATACACACACACACACACACACACACACACACACCACATTTACACAAAATATTCATCTTTGTCTTCAATACTGGTTTCAATCTTAAGGAAAGAAATGAAAACAGCATGTCTTGGAAAAAATAGAAAAAAATTAAAACTTAACTGCAAACTGCTTCAACTGTGTGGGTTACCTTTTTCTTAGACCTGTACTTTTAATTAGTATCTTACAAATACTATGTTGTACATATACCTATGTTTATTTCTTGACAATTCTAATTATTTCAATTGTCAGATTTCCACTTATTTCAATCATGTATTGCTGACACAAAATCATATACAAAGGGAGTGAATAACTCAGTATTAGCACATTTCATACTAGAAATAGTATGAATATTAGACTAATATCATAAAAATTTGTACCTATAATGTGTTTTCTTCTAGGTTTTGCTGTTTAATCTGCAATTCTGCTTTGTCATTATTTGTAGCATGAGACTGAATAATGTGTTTCATTCTCAGCCTGCTGTTCAGGCCAGATTGTGAAGACTATAGAGGCTCCAACGAGTAAACAAGAGGAGAAAAAAGAGGTCCAAGGTAAGCAATAAAGTAAAACGTATCTAATCCTTATACTGCTCACAAAAATTATGGGATATTTTATTTTGAATTATTTAGTTTACTCCATGTACTCCGGTTTCCTACCACATTTCTAAGGGATGTTAGGTTAATTGGTGTTTCTAAAGTGCTCTTTATGTGTAAGTGTATTTGCCCTACAATAGATTGGCACATTGTCTAGAATTATTCCTGTCTTACAGAGGGGAGGCAGAGCAGATATGTAATAGTAATGGCAACCCTTTTCTGATCCTTAAAATCAATTCTGGGATAGGCTCTAGACACCCCCATGACCATGAACAGGACAAATTAGGGATAGGGATAAATTAATAAACGATCATGTTAATTAATTAATTAATAAATAACAATATAATTTGTTTAGGCAAAACAGTTGTACTGTCATTGCAGAACTCAAACTCATTTTGTAAACTTACATTTACAAATAAATCTTCCTATCACACTAAAATGCTGAAAAGTTATCAAAAGATGACGAAAATTACTCAAAAGATGACTAAATGTTATCAAAATAAGTAGTTATCTTGCAAACTTAGAACTATGTGAAGCCACGAAAGAGTTTCCGAAACATTGGGACAAAGAATAGTGATTTAAATGTTGAACTTAATAGCCATGATTATCCTGTTAGCTATACCAGTGCAGCCCTAACTTCAGGCATATCTTCACAAGCTCCTCTCCCTCATATGGGGATTAATATGGTGGAATGCCTGGTGTTAATTTCTCACTTCAGGACATACATTCTCCAACTAATGCCTCAATTATTGTGCTTCAGCTATTCTTTGTGTGATTATAGACTTTGCTGTCAATCTGTAGCTATGGGTCAAAAGCACATATTAAGAGGTGAAAGTGCAGGACCTAGAGCTTGGGTGTGTCTGAAATGACACAATACATTGAAATTCAGTCTGACAAGTAAGAGTATTTGAGAGATGATGAAGAAGCTAATAGTATGCTTGGCAGTCAGCTAACTACTGGGTAATGTTTGTGAAAAAGCCTCTTTTGAAGTGTTTTTATATTGACTGACATTTTAGTAAGAACATTATCTCGACTTTCGACAGAGCCATTATTTTGCTTTCTTGTCTTTACTGAGGATGTATCACAACTGCATGGAATGTGTTAGTTCTGCCAAATTATACAATCTGGCATGAGCATTCTTGCTTTTAATGGGATCATTGTCTAAAGAGTTCTTTTCAACAAATTACACAAAACACATTGGTTTTGGATACACCAGTACCTACATATTAGGTTGCCAGTATCTTTTTATCCATTTGTCCTTGTGTGGCTTGCAGTGTAGTATTCATGTAATGTTTTAAATATGAATAGAAATACTTAGTACCAGAATATTTTAGAACATGATTACACATGATCTCTGCACATAAGCATATGTACAAGCATTTGTCTTTGTAGTGTATATTGTGAATAGCTTGTGTATAGTGACCACTAGTCAACAGTTTCAGTACTACCCTGAATAACGGCTTAACTTGTAATTGCGGAATAACCGTGCTCAAACAGAATAATATTATGTTTAACATGGTGTTATATCACTTAACTAACAATCAGCCTGTTCCATTAACTGTGTTCTTTTATACCATTTGAATCAGCTTTAGGAAAACTCCTGTCCTAATCTCGAGGGCCTAAATGTATCTTTATGTGAAAATCTAACATTCTTATTCTTTTTTCAGATAATGTAGTCATATTCGCCGAAAAGGATGAGTTCAAGCCTCCTCCAACTAAAGCAGTAAAAAGGTAAGAAAGAACAATTGCTAAAATAAAGAAATCCAGAGTGTCAAATCCTGAGTATTTCATGTCGCAAGTCTTTTTGCGAAAGAGCAAGTACAGAATGCTTGAACTTGAGTCAAGGCATTTTGCTCCCATTTCAACTTTAATCTGCTATTTAGGTTACCACAGAACAAGTTCTGGCAGTGAAGGTCTAGCTTTTAGCAGGTTCCATGGGATAGGGCAGGAGAACCCTTTTTTCTTACTAGATCTTTTATTTGACTGAAGACATTAGGTACAAGTCCAAATCAGAAAAGTTGCAATGGTATGGAAACTTCAAATTTCTTTTTATTCATTCTGACTTTTATTTCATTTCAGACAGGGTGAAGCTGACAAATGTTTTGTCTGGTCAACTTCATTTTATTTGTTAATAAACATCTATTTCTGCATTTCAGGCCTGCAACACATTCCAAAAAACGTTGGGGCAACAAAGCTTGTTGATTAAGAGCTAATAGTGATAAAAAAAAATAGATATACATAATGATGTGATTTCATGCAGGTGATGTCAACAGGTGATTATAATCATGATGGTACAAAAGCAGCATCCAAGAAAGGCTGAGTCTTTGAGGAGCAAAAGTGGGCCTTTTTGCCTTCGGTCCAGAGAAAACAAAATGCATTTTTTACTTATCTGGGCTCAGGGGCAACTAGCATAAACCATCACACAGTGTGTACTGTGGTCAGATGAATCAGTATTCCAGATCTATTTTATAAAACAATGGAGGCTATGTGCTCCAGACCAAAGACAAAAAGGACCATCCAGACTATTATCATTATCAGTTCAAAAGTCAGGGTATGTCATGGTATGGTGTTGTGCCCATGATATAATGCAGAAAAGTACACTTAGATATAAGAGCAACATTAATTCAAGACAACATTTGTTCCAGGGACGTATATGCAATATGCAAATTCTTCTATTCTTTTTTAAAGAATGGTTAAAACATTTTAACATTTCAATCATTTTATTGCACATTTGTTGACAACTGGAGGTTGTCCATCTTTGCTCCTCAAAGTCCCTGCCTTTTGTGGATACTCATTTTATAGTACATCATGATTATAATTACTTGTTGACATCACCTGTTTAAATCACATCGTAACATCGGTTTTTCTCATTATTAGTCATACATATTTTGGAATTTGCTGCAGGCTTGAAATGCAGGAATTGATGTTTATTAGCAAATGAAATAAATCTGATGAGACAAAACATTAAATATCTTAGGTTTATTCTGTCTGCAAGAAAATACAAAAAGTAGCCTTTTTTTTAATTTCCATTTTTCATACCGTCTCAACAATTTCTGGTTTAGGGTTGTAGTTTAAGGTAGCCTGATGAAAATTTACTAAATAAAATAAAACTCATTTACAAAACCACTTCTGAGTTAAATAATTTGTGATTTCAGATAATTTTGTCAATGTCTGGTGATTGCTACTTACCAGTGTTAATTTTGAAAGCAAATTTTTATTTAGTTTTAGTCTTAGTCTTGTGACTAAAGTGTCATTTAGTTTTAGTCATAATTTGGTTATTTGAATGGTTTTTAGTTTTAGTCTAGTTTTAGTCGACTAATTATCATAAGAATATACATCTAAATCTACAGTCAATTCAGTTGACTAAAATATAAAGGGTGTAAAATGTGAATACTTTTTCTTCAGTTCCCTTGAATTATTAAAGTCATTATATACATTTACATGAAATGAAAAAAATATTAACCAATTATGGAATATTATTAATGTTTGAAATAACAATATCTTTGAACAAACATCTTTATTTACCTGACCTTGCATATTGAGCTGAAAAATTAAATATTGATTATGAGTAGGCAGTGATGGCAGTAATGCGTTACTTAGTAACTGTACTTAGTTACTGTAATTTTACCACTTTTTTAAGTAACGAGTAATCTAACGCGTTACTATTTGAAAACCTGTAATCAGATTAAAGTTACTTATCCAAGTAACTTTGTGTTACTATTTTAAAAATTTTTTAGTAAAAAGATCTATTTTTGCCTTCTTCTTGCGTCTCAGCAAGTGACGTCGGCCTTTACGACAATTAAGTCACGTTTTCAGCACGAGGACAAGTCGTTGACAAACGTAAACAGTGGAGGCAGGAGAAAGATGCGTGTTTTCTGCTTGGAAATACATGCACTATTTTGAATTTGTTTTAGCAAAAGATGACAACATTAAGGTTCGATGTACACTCTGTGCTGGCGACAAAGTGCTATCTAGCTTCAAAAACACTACGTCAAATTAGAAAAAACATTTGGAGTCGCAGCACGGCACAGTCAAACTTACAAGGCAAAGTGCAAAGCAGAGAGCTTCGATTAATGCAGGAGGTCCCACACCGCCCAAACAACCAAAACTGTGCAAAGTTCGGTGCAAAACTAGTAAGTGCTATTAGTGTTAACAGTTAAATATGTCAGGTCAAGAAAGACCGTCTATATTTTAAATTTTATAATGACAATATTTATAAGTGAAGTCAAGAAAGACTTTTATTTTATAAAAACAATTATTTATGTTATGTTAAGTGAATTCAAGAGAAACTGT
>JAVSBV010061101.1:0-10578 GCA_033117975.1 Parotocinclus spilosoma
CATGTACACACAACAGTATATATTTGATCACTTCTTTTTTGACATTTTAGGGGAAGCTGAGCTTCCCTTGCAGTCTTCGAGCAATCGCCACTGTATATGCAGGCTTGAGTGCTTGCTGCAAATGGTGAACATACCAAAATCAATTCTAATTAATGTTCGTTTTACATGAACATTTAACATTTTTCATATAGTGATTAGATCTACGACCAGGGCCCATTGTCTTATATTAACACGTGTGTCATATTAACACATTAACATTCATAAGAATTCTTCTACTACAGGTGAGTTAGGAGTTAACAACAACTTCATTTATCTTTTTAGAAAAGGGAACGTGTCCAAATGATTGTTTGTGATAATCTCCATATGCCACAGATTCTGTACGTAGTGATTAGGTCAAATGTCTACCTAGACTCCTAGGATGTTAGTCCAGGTAAAATTTATTACCAACAAAAAAAAACCCAACACAATCCTTTCAAATGTCCGTCATAAACTGTAAGAACTTTAAGAAGACAATAATAAAAATGATATGGTAATTGCCATTTCATAAGAACAAGGGTCATATTAAGTGATTAAGTACTTACGCAGCAAGCTGCTAATGAAATGGTATGTGGCAGTGAGTCACAGAGTTCCATGTAAAGCCGTAATGTATGGCTTGCTTTGAAAAAGAACATGACTGTCTTCACAGAGTGCAGATAATACCTGGTGGAAGAACATAATGCGTTTAAACTGGCTTCATTAGCAATGGAAAACTATAATCATATCCATCAATTCATCAGTCATAAATTGGTCAGGCATAAACTCAGTAAGAGAGTCTCATGTCAGCCAAGACGCTGAAGTACGGCTACAGTAGGCCTATATTATACTCAGTATAGGGCTTAATGCAGGACTTGTCAGTCTCACTTATGCTTGTGCTGCTTGAAAGCAGTGCGGTAACTCTAGGCAAAAAGGACAGGAAGTCCATGAAGCCCAGTGGTAAATAGTTTTGTTCAGAAGTGTATTTTCAGGGGATGTCATGCTGACTGATTTCAAAGTAATGGTATGGTAATCCCAAACATTCCAAGTTTACAACCAGATATCTCATGTCTTTCTGCCCTACCATATGGTTACCTACAAGCATTAGCCACCAACCTGGCACACCTGAAAGCCACCCTGCACCGGATACCTGCTCCTGCAGAATCCAACACAAACGCAGATGGCTCTAATGATTGGGCACAAGGCTCCTGAGCTGGGGCCATGGAGCCTGTGTGTGTGTAAACTCTTCCCCTGCCAGCACAGTCCAACCAAAGCAGTGTTTTTGGTGAAATGAAAGGGGAATCTAAGCTGGTTGGGCGGGGTACAATTACAGGGTAGCCAGGAGTCTTCCTCGTAGTCCACTGGCATCCTAGACGATGCTGGGCAGAGCGTTTTAAAGCGTATTTTGCCATATCTTAGACCATCTTGCGTTCTTCGGTGGCTGAATTTCAAAGACTGTCCCCTTGATCAATCTGAATAAAGCTTCTCTTGCTTGTTTGCAGATTGTTTTTAAAGCACTTGATCAGCACGCACAAGGAAGAGAAAGGGAGGGCTGTTCTTATAGCGCGAGAGAGAGGCTATAATTTGCTGAAGCAGTTGGAGAGAATGGAAACAGAATTTTATTTTTGTCTGGCCCAATTTAATCTCTCTTCTGTCTGATTATGTGTTTCAGGTCGAGTCAGGACTGCCATTCCCCCCCACCCAATTTGCATGAACTACCCTGATCCCTTTGTAGATCCTGATATATAGTCATTCAAGAAACATTAAGTTGACTTTATCAATGAACACAAGTGATCTAGAAGATCTAGGAAACACACATATCAACAGTACACAACAAAACATTTCTATTAAAAAAAAAAAAAACAGCTTTATCTCACATCAGTAATCATTCCGTCTTAGCTTTTAATATCCACCTTCTCCTGGAAGCTCATTTCAAAGCTACAAAGCTCAAATCAAAATCAACTGAACATTACAGTAAGTTTAGTGTCCTCAAATGGCCTCCACAATCACAAGATCTTATTCCAGTTAAACACGTTTGGGATGTGGAGCAATGGGATGTTCACATTATGGATGTGCAGACATCAAATCTGCAGCAACTGTTTGATGCCATCTTGTCAATATGGACTAATTTAACTTTAGTAACATTTTAAAGTAATGTTACAAAAAATAATGTAGGTTTAAAAGCAAAAACGTGTCCAAACCAATACTAGCAAGGTGTAACTAAAAAGTGGCCATTGAATGTTTATAATTTTTAACACCAGTTATAGCAGGAATCTGACACATTCTACAGGGTATGTGGCTGTGGGCAGAAAGCTAGACCATGCTAGCATGTGCTGGTCAGGTACTGAGGACATTAATGTCTCCATCGGTTGGACATTAGGAGACGATATGCCTCCAAGGACCTTCCACTGAGGACTCGTTTTATAATTTAGTTTATTTATTTTATTACTAATTTCAATCTTATTATTACTTTGTTATTTATTTAAATGATTTACCTATTTTTGCTATAATATAATATACTTTTAGTATTTATTTAATTAACATCTGGGCCACCCATGGAGAATGAGTCCCTTTTTGAGTCTTGGTCCTCCAAAGGTTTCTTCCTTCTACTTTCAGGGAGTTTTTCCTTTCCACTGCCACCCTAGGCTTTCTAAACTTGGGATTGGCCTTTTAAGATAATGTAATATTGTGAAGCTGCTTTGAGACAATGCTCCATTGTAAAAAGTGCTATATAAATAAAATTGAATTGAATGAATGGCACCAAACTGGCACAATGGGATGAAGAAAATGAGATGGAAAGAGTTGATATCCTGGACAATGTTCTGCTCAAACCCCAAGGTGTGAACTGCAAACCTGGAGATCATAGGCTCGCTGGTCCATACATAAACAACACATAACTTAACAAGTGATTTATAAAAAAGATTACTAAAGGAAATGACCAGGAAGCATCAAAAATGAATACACAGCTGTCGTTCTGCTATCAACAGTCAACCGTAACATTAAAACAACCTGCCTAATACTGTGTAGGTTTACCTCCTGCTTTCAACACTATAATACTGCATAAGATCTTGGTGGTGAGACATTAGCAGCAGATCCTTTAAGTTCAAGTTTAAGTTCAAGTTTATTTATTTATAAAGCGCCTTATATAGCACCACTTACTACAATGGAGCATTGTCTCAAAGCAACTTCACAATATTACACTGTCCTAAAAGGCCAATCCCAAGTTGAGCAAGTCTAGGGCGACAGTGGCAAGGAAAAACTCCCTAAAATGGTAGGAAGAAACCTTGGGAGGACCAAGACTCAACAGGGGACCCGACCTCCATGGGTGGCCTAAATGTTAACTAAATAAACACCAAAGAATGTTAAATTACAGCAAAACCGGGTCAATAAATAAATAACAAATTAATAATAAAACTTAAATTAGTAGTAGAAAAATTTGAAAATGAACTAAATTATAAAACAAAATAGATCATAAAATGAGTCCTTAGTGGGAGGTGTTTGGCAGCACATCGTCTCCTAATGTCCAACCAATGGAGGGAGTTCCTGCACTTTGGTGGGACCTGCCTCTGATGTTGAAGACAATCAGAGCGACGGCGAGCCGGTAGAACATCCAAGTGAATCCTTTAAGTCCTGGATCCATAGAGCTCACTTGTTTGTCCAGCACATGCCACAGTTGCTCAATCCAATTGATATCTGGGACATCTTGAATACCATTGCTATGAAAGTATGTTCTTGGTCTAAGTTCTTGGTTCTTGTTTAAGTAAGTGGTACTTGACACACTAACATCAACATGAACGGCAGTACCAACATTTTTCCAGCTGAACATCAACCAGAGTATTATGCTGTCAAGGTTATTTACTTCATCGGTCGATGGTTTGGATGTTATGTCTGATTGGTATACATAAAAACAAACACATGTGCTTCCCCTGTTTAAAAACCCAGAAGCCACATTGCCAAAGAAAAATTGAAATGCAAAGTTAATCAATGAACTTTCTTCAAAACCAGAAATAACCCCCTGCCAGCACAAATGCATAGCCCACCCGGTAGTGCTGATTTATTTCTAAATAAATAGTTATTCTTTTAATCATGTCCCCTTGATTGCTTTAGTCTATATACAAGATTTGTTGACTTTTTTTTGGCTCTGGGGACTTTTAACGTACAGTACCAATTATTGGCACATCTGGCAAGGACCAATAGAAAGAGTTTCACCATTTGCTGAACTGGCAAAATGAACCTGCCCAAAATCCAACCTTATTATTATTCTTCATCAAGAAACAATTTTTATAACAGAACCATATATGCCAAAATTATTGGCCCCCCTGTACCTTTTTAGAAACCACAACACATTTTCCACTTTCAGGCAGTGATCCGTTTCACTGGGATATACAGTACTGTGCAAAAGTCGTTCTAGAGGGTGAGTCCAACTTCACAGTCACACTTTTATTTTGGAAACAAAAGGGAAAATGAAATACTGAAATGTCTGGAACTTGGCTGCCATCATAAAAGGCGCCATATTGGATTAAGGGTTTTTTTTAATGGGATGTTCATATTTGTATTATATTTTGTGGTTCAAAAGTTATCAACAGAGAAATTTCAAATGTTTTGTTGTTCATCACAGGTAGCTGGAGATGGAATTAATGATTCTGATGGCTGGGGAATGCATCTGAGGTATCATAACTTCAAAAACCGACGCCCAAAAAGACCACCAATTTCAGACACCCTTATCCAGAGTGACATACAACTCATACAGTCTTACAATCCAAGCAGTGGTGGGTTAAGGGCCTTGCTCAAGGACCCAACTGTGGCAGTTTGGCAGAGGTGGGATTTAAACCCAGGACCATCAAGCACTACTGCATCCCTCAAAGCCAAATTCCAATAAACTGGGACTGTGGACAACAAGCCACGTCATGGAGGTGGACTGTTTAAGAAACCCCAAAAATGGTTTTGCCAACCTTTGAGAAAACTCCATGATGCAGAACGCGATGTGTCCTGTGACATTTGACTCCCCCTGCAGTGGTCTTCAGTTTGCATTTTGTTTATTCTTTATTTAAGTTTTAGCCACTTTGTAGTTCTATAATAACAGACTATAGTCCATGTGTTTTTGCACATTATTTTTAATTCCCTTTACACTGTTCTCTAGTGCTCAGGACCCTCAAAAGACCAACACAGATCAGGTGGTTTCAGCAGATTGGGCAGTGTCAACAGATTATTAGAACGACCTGCCAGGAAAAAAAAATCTTTACCTGCTTTATACCACCAAATGTAAGTACATGGAGTTAACTCAAATGGGACTTTAAAACTGTATTCTGTATTCTATGGTTAGACAAAATGTAAATTAAGCTTCTATACTCAAGATTGGTATAACATAAAATGCTGCCATGAACCTGATGCCCATTGTTAGTTAATGGTCTATGATATTGTCCTGCCTTTCTTCCTCCAAAGGGCCTGGAAACAGTGCATGACATCATGGACTCCATGAAATCATGAAATATCAGGACATTTTACCATTATCCAAAACATTTGTCCAGATCAACACGGTTTACTGCACACAAAACTAAACTTCATCCATGGCCATTTCAGTCCATCGTAGCAAAAGAGGAGAGTGTACAAGAGAGGACCTAGGACCCTGGATGATCTTTTTTATTGCTTGTTTCGCGAATCCACCGACGATCATATTTGAGGAATACAAAAAAATAATCCTTTTTTTTGTATTTCTTGGATCCAATTTTGGTATTTCAAGCACCAATGGTTGAAATTCGAAAAAAAAAAAAAATATATATATTTCTGATCTTTTTCCGCCCTGATGGAGAGCCAACCGTTTTCTTCTGTTCATTTAATTTTTCCAGATTTACTTTCATTTAATTGTAGGTTAAATACATTTTATTTTAAAATAATTTTTTTTTTTATTGATTCTTCCTTGTGTTGATTCCACATAGTCCTCGAGAAATTGAAAAGTGCTGAAAAATAAAGATTTCTTTTAATTTTTTTTCCTCCCTCCTCAGTAGATTCTTAAGTAGAAACATCAGAGGAACAAGCAATTAAAAACGTCTGGCCTTATTTAGAGATCAATTGTCTGCCAAAATATCCTGCTCTCAATTCTCCAACCTTACAAGATATAAAATAGTTTGGTGTCTCTGTGCTGTTTTATTGATAATGGTAGGTTGCAGGTAGTATTCAAAGTGGGGATGCCAACAATTGTGACATCTGGAGATATTAAAAATAATGAAGTTTTTTAAATAATGGATTTTCTCAGATGAAACCTACTTCTTTTAAAGGTTGTCTTTTTTGCATTCTATCAGTGTTAATTTCTTATAAACCTTCTATTTGTCTTTAATAGGAGGACAAGCTGTACGTTACCCTCCAGTCTTCACTTTAATAGCCAGTATTAGCCAGTTAGCTAATTAAAGATCTAACAGAGTAATAAGTAATTTGAGCAACTTTCTTTAAAAATAATGATAAAATCATTGATTTTCACTTTTCTAGCTGGCTTGTCTTCCTCATCTTTCATTGTTGTTATGTTATATTATGGTATGTTTCATTATCTTTGTCACTCGTGTCCATGTGCAAGTACAAAGGGCATCTACGTGTACTTAAAACAGCAGCAGGTAAGAAGTTTAACGCTTTAATGCTGAAGTAAGGGAAATATTAATATACTAGGCCACAGTATTTACCTTCGGTTATAATAAAAGCATCCAGATTGCTGTGAAGGCATTTTCAGCACAGCGTGGGTTCCTGTTTATATGATTAGCACTTCATACCCAACATCAGACAGCAGACAACAGTATTTAAAGTACTGTGCAAAACATTTGTTGTTTTAGGTATAATGGTGTAATGACCATATATAACATATTGTCGACGATTGGGCCAAAATATTTCCACTGATCTTCAGTCTTTTTAGCGTTTTTGCATATATTAGTCTTTTCATCCTTCCCACCTTGCAAAGAAGTGGATTCTGGCTATTACCCATAAAAAGACCTTTCCTGATCAGGCATTTTCAGACTTTAGAAGGCTTGACTTGGCACTCTGATGAAGCTCTCAGATGCTGCCATATGGGATTTTTAAAAAAATATAATGTAAAATACAGTCTACAGGTTTCCTGTATTCTAACAAAGAGAGTGGAATAAGTATATATGGTCATCATACCATCTAGTGTAATGGTGGCCTAAGTCTTTTGCATTGCACTGTATATTAAATGTAGCTGATATAAGCTGAGGGTGACACAGGGAGGTAGCACCATCTTCTCAAATCAGGAAGGTCCTGGACTGAGTGTGATGTAGAGTGATCTGAGTCTTTTCTGTGTGGAGTCTAAATGTGCTCCCCTTGTCAGCATGGGTTTACCCTACCCTGGGTGCCGTAGTTTTCTCCAAGTCCTCTGGTTTCTTCATAGCCCAAAGAAATGCATGCTAGGTTAACTGGTGTCTCTAAAATGGCCTGTCCTGTCCTGGTCATGACCACCGTGCTGCAGCTGACTTTCAGAGTGTTGGCAAGCTTCTTCCTCTTTTTTCAGATCTTCAGCGAGTTCTTTGCCATGAGGTATCATGCTGAACTTTCCAGTATGGGAGCAATAACACCAAATTTAACACACCATTCACACCCTTGTAACACTTACGAGTCAGATCAAACTGGTAAGGGAAAATGGCTAATTGGGCACAATTTGGCCAGTTTCACTTAGGCTTTTGTTGCCAGCGGTTTAGACATTAATGACTGTGTGTTGAGTTTTTTTGAGGCCACAGCAAATTTACTGTTATACAAGCTGTAGACTGACTACATTACATTGTATCAAAGTGTCATATCTTCAGTGCTGTCCCATTAAAATATATATAATAAAATAGTTTAAAATGTGAGGGATATACTCAGTTTTGTGAGAAACTTATTTGACACTTAATTGAACTAATTACAGAAGAAAATTCCACAATATATTGATTAACACATACTACAACCACATATCAGACAATGTTGGGACAGTCTATAAAATGTTAATACATGTTTCTTACATTTACTTAGACTTTTATTTCATTGCAGACAGTATAAACCTGATATTTCATGACCATTTCACAGCCTTTAATGTTCTGACCTTTTCATGGTCAACAGGATTTCAGGATTTCATTGCTGCAACACATTCCAAAAAAGGTTGGGATAATAAAGCAGTCCTACAGTAACATTTGATTATAGTCATTGCATTAAAGTAGGCATTTGCTTTTGAAAATATGTTGAAAAACTCATAGGGTTCTAGGAAGTACACAGCTCACAAAAGTACAAATATACACCCAAATTCAGTAGCAAAGTTTTGTGCAGTGTTACTCTTCCCGCTTTTGTTACTAAGAAAAAATCATTCTTGCCTAAGGTCTAAAGCATACTCTTAACAGCATATACTCTGTGCAAAAAATTAGCTGTAACCATTTAAGTTTCTTCAGGTGCAATACAGCACTGGCATACAGACATGCATGGCCACAAAGTGCTTATTATCTGTCTGTGTAGTACTTAACTCATATGAAACACTATCAAAGTTTGCTTATTCACTGGGTAAAAAGCACAGTGGGAGGTACACACAGTCAAAACTGTTTTGCGATTGGGCTAATACAGGCAGGGAATACATTCCACTGTGTTAAGCAGGCTATATCATTTTTGAGCTGTACTAGACTTTGGTCCACCCACCTAACCAACTTTTTTTTTTCCATTTCCATTTAGTACACTCTTTGCAAAAAATTTGGGGGATATTTCAAACTGAATATGAAGCCATTCAAAAAAGAAGAATTTGAAATTTCATTTCATTTTACCAAGATCAGAATTCATGGGGTGAACAGAAGCATGTCCAACTGGACGAGAGTGCCCTAAATTGACTGTTCAGTAGGGTGTATGGTCACCCAAGACTGCCAAAACACACCGACCGTGATGGGGCATGGACAGGATCAGCAGTTCTTGTGTTATTTTTGTTGGAGCGGTGTACTTCCTATAATCCGATGTACTGTATATGCTATATATGTTACAGTGGTAAACTTTCACACACACATACAGTAACACACACCCACACACACACTTCTGTAACATACCTAACTGATTTTTATATTGTGCACAGTCAATGAGCACTGAAACACAGACAGAGAAGAGTGAAAGGGTTTATGGAAAATATGACTGCGTCTGCACTGCCAGCAACAACAGCACAAGTAAGGGATGTGAAGAGCGAGGGAGTTAGAGCAATCTCGTCTTAGTGGGGGAAGGGCCACCAAAAAAGCAGAATCTAGATTTCAGGACTAGAACTGCAAACAAGTGTGGTAATGGTGAAGAGCATGAGCGCTTGGACTGTGGATCCATAGAAACAAATTCTTTGGAATGAATTAAATTTTGGATAAATGTGGGTTCAGCAGACGCCAGGACAGCTCATTGTGCCAAACTGCACCATTGGTGAAAGAGGAATAATGGCTTGGGGTTGTTTTGCTTGGTACAACCAGAACATACAGTTGCATTTTGGAACATGGTGTGTGCTTCGGACTTTGTGGTAACAGTTTGTAGAAGTTCTGCTCTCTGTTTTAGCATGGCAGTACCCCTTTTAAAGGGTGTATTAAACAGGATTTGCTTAGTTTGGTGAGACCTCAACCAGCAGCTTTGGAGCGAATTGGAACTGCAAACAAGGCCCATCATTAGTTTTAAATGAGAATATGATAATTGCAGTTACATCAATTTACACATAATCCAGATGATATGTATGCTCACTTATTTAAGCTCAATTCTGTCAGCAAAGAAGAAAACCTGTTTTCTGAAGTACAAATGTAATTGGTACAATCTGGCTGACAGGCATACGTGGGTGTTCAGGTGGAATATTTTAGCTTCGAGCTAACAAAAAGCCTTTTCTGTCCTCAGTTGCTGCTTATTTTCTTTGCAGGAAAAATGATGTTGATATTAAGAATTATGTTTAATAAACCCCAAAAATCAAGCCAAACTGTAGAGGACAGCAAATGTGAACATACATGTTCCACATGTTCACCATCATTATATATATATATATATATATTTCCCATGAGCCTGACCAGGATAAAGCGGATAAGAGAGAAGTGATGAATGAATGTATTCGTGTTTATTCCAGTTCCAGTTTATTGTCAGGCTTGTGGGAGGTTCCAAAACATATACCAGAATTCAATAGATATGGGTTGTCCATCAGTCCATTAGGCAATGGGCAGTCCATCATTGGGCCATATACGCATATCATTGAACCTTCAAGTTTCATGCCTAGACTTATGTCTAAACCATGTCATCAGAAATCGCTGTTTTCAGCAGCCGATGGGCAGCACGGTGGCTTGGTGGGTAGCACCTCTGCCTCACAGCAAGAAGGTCCCGGGTTCAATCCCAGTGTAGAGCGGCCTAGGTCCTTTCTGTGTGGAGTCTGCATGTCCTCCCCTCTGGGTATTCCGGTTTCCTCCCACAGTCCAAAGACATGCGTGTTAGGTTAACTGATTACTCTAAATTGGTGTCCCTCTGTGTGTGTGTGTCCCCCTGTGTGTGTGTGTGTGTGTGTGTCCCTCTGTGTGTGTGTGTGTGTGTGTGTCCCTCTGTGTGTGTGTGTGTGTGTGT
>JAVSBV010061112.1:0-10577 GCA_033117975.1 Parotocinclus spilosoma
GTGAGAGAGTGTGAGAGAGTGTGAGAGAGTGTGAGAGAGTGTGAGAGAGTGTGAGAGAGTGTGAGAGAGTGTGAGAGTGTGTGAGAGTGTGAGAGAGAAAGAAAAAAGAAGTTAGAAGGCTGCTGGCAGGAATCAGCAGTGCCAGCTTTTATTGTTACAAAGGTGAGGGGTGTGCAGTAGCCCTGATCTTCTGTTTGTGACTTTTGTGGTGAGCTGCATTACAAATAAGAACATGACCCTATGCCCCAGCTCTACCACAGACCATTCACTTACCGAGATTTTGTCTACCATACACAGAGAAGCTAAGATACCACATTGTACTGAACACTTTGATCATAGCTGCATGCTTAGCTATGTGCAGTTTCAAGATCATACCAAGAATGGTGTGATCGAGGAAACCCCCTCAGAAGGGGAGTTTCTTCTGGATGTAAAATACACTTTGACAAAAGGGGCCAGAGGAGGGAATAGCGATTCTGCTGACTATAACAGCAAACAACTAGTTCAAGTGCCAATCCTATCCAAGTTTCCACTGGGCAGAAGAGCACAAAAACATGGCATGATCAGATTTATCCAGATTTCTTTGGTACCATGATGATGGAAATATCGGAATTTGGCACAAGCAGGTTGAATTGAAGAACCCTTCAAGTCGGGCGTCTACAGTTTAGGCAGGTGGAGGTGGCATAACGGTTTGGGGAATATCTTACTTTGCACACCTTGGGTCCTCTGATACCTGTTACAGCAGAGCTTACCTAAACATTGTGGCCGGTTCATATGAACTGACACAAAGCTCAGATCTTTGTTCTTCAATGTGAAACGCACAATTGAAACAGGATAGAAGTATGTCAACCTTCATAAGTCAGTTAATGGTTATAAATAAATAGCTACTCACCCAGTATAATGTGTATATATAGCATATATACTTTCGGTCATATATAGTACTTTCAGTCAGGCTGTACAATCAAGGCAATAATTAAAAGTTCCAGTCCCTGCTACCAGGACTCAAGTTCATTTTTCTTCACACACAGTGAATAGGATGGTAAAGAGAGGCAAAGCAAATGTTACCAACAGGCTACTTTGTGAGGGCAAGAAGCCTTTCTAACGATAAAAAGCCCTTGCAAAGAAGAAAAAGCTCTAGAGTACTTTGGGGAGCTTTGCCAAGGGGTCGTTCCTACAAAAATTGGACTTAAAACTATTTGGTACAGGAGTGTCTGTAGTGTAGTGTAGTAATTCCCTGCTTATAAGGTGTAATAGGAGAAGACTGTGCGCTGTTTTATTAAAAACAGGAGGTTGTATTAAATGCAGGGGTGCCAATAATTGTGACGCATTTGGCTTTGTTCAAATTAATTATTTCTAAATAAAAGAGATTCAATTAACTTCACTTAAAGTTTGGATTTTTTCACTCCGCAGTTATTCTCACTAATGTGTGTAAATATTCCTCAAATGATCCAGACAGTGTTTTTTATGCCTTTTAAAGATACATTTTAGGTTCAATAAAGCTTTGCTTATGAAAGTCTTTTTTTTCTATGAAAATGTGAATGTGAGAAAACGGCCAGTTTGCTCTAGTTTATGTATTTATTTTTATGGCATAGTTTTATTGTTTTACTGCAGTTAGGGTTGCTTAGTTTGTGTCACTTTAGATAATTTGTGTTTGTGATTTAACTAATTTGTGTTTGTGATTTAACTTAACTTAAAAAAGCTAAGACATTGAAACGTTTACATGTTAAGGTATGTAACATCCATAGAACCAGATCCGTCCTTGTAAGTACAAGGTGAGAAGTGGGATTAGTGGGATTAGTTTTAGTTACCTAAAACAAGACTTTTTAGAAGGAAAGAGGCAAATTTGGACTTTGAGTGTAGAGGGATTCCATCAGGGTATTATCTTCTCCTCCATGCCTCTCCCTCTCTCTTATCTCTCTCCCTCTCTGTTTCCTGGGTGGAGACAGCAGCATGGCGTCTGCTCTATTGTTAATAGTTCAGCAGCTAGCTCAGAGAGGATGTCGCCAGGGGTCTAGTCACACAAACATCTCTTAGAAGGCCAGTTTAATGTGTGATCTATCAGGGCCAGGTGATACGAGGGCTAACACAGCAGAGCTAAAGGAAGTGGCCTTTTGAACCTGTTTGAAACAGTGATGAAAAGTAATTTCAATGTGTTACTCTTAGTAAAAAAAACGCATTGGCTTGAATAGTAAAGAAATAAGTTCATATAGGCACCATCTAATTTAACGATGGAAATTAATCTCACTTTATAGCCAGTAAGAACTAGGAGGGTTTGCCAGTGGACAGTGGCCATGTATGGATTTTTTTCCCCCACTGTGAATTACGTAATACGGGATTTCCACAGGTTTCTGTCTATTTATAGATTTTTCAATCAATATGTAACAAATGTACTGTTCCAGTTTAAAGTCTACTAAACAGCACTGTTGTGGTTCAGCAAAGGAGAATAGGGCAATACTGGTGTGAATGTTCAGGACATTTATCTGTTCAGGAAGGAAACAGTTAAACAGGGACATGCGGAGTGACTCAGTAGCGTTTGTTATGTTCCTCTGCTCTCGTTTCTGTCAAGCCTAGCGCTGGCAGTAAAATCAATCATGAACTCTTGTTGCTCTTCAGATCAAACGAGTAAGCAGGTGAGCAGTTAACTAAAGAAAATGGCGAGTACATGAGTGGAAAGGTATATGAAATCACTCTTGGCTTTTTGGTGCATCTGGCAGCATGGAGTTTGATTGCATTAGAACGGCACGCAGAGGGACCGCATAGGCTGCTTATTTGAAGCAGTCCCTGGCCATTAGGCCTCAGTACTGATAGCATACAATGCACCGCCTCCACTGCTCCTGCAATAATGCAATTATACTCAGCAGAGAGTGCCGGGTTGCGAGCAAAGCCTTCATAGAGATAGATGAACGAGGCCAGGGAAAGATAAGAAGGAATCAGATTGTATTTATTCCATTTTCCTAGCATTCTGTTCTCTTAACCACTATGCTGTTTGGGCTTATTGCATTTGAACAAGAGGTCATGCATTTGCTGAGCTGAGCGTTTTTTTTTGTTTTTTTTTTACGTTAGATATGATCTGTGCTCAGCACACGCTTGTGGTTTGGTGTCTGAGCCCTGATGATACTATCTGCACAGGTGCTGTATTTCACTTTTTCCATACATTGACAAGCTTCAGCACATTTTCAGCATGTTGGCACTTATTTTCATGTTGATCCTTCCGACTGCATGTTGAGTTGGGAAATGCAGTGTCACTTTCTCAACTGTTTAAACGATTCTTTACTGAACGTTCATTTAAAATTACATGATTTCAAGTAATTCATATTCTGTTAGATTTGTCATGGCATACACATGGTATGTTAAGAAGAATGAAAGTAAGGACCAGTTAACAACTGCATTGTGTTTTGTGAAACAGGATGATGACTGGACATTACCATAGTCTCATAATCCTTTTCTGCTACACTAATGTTCACAAGAAAACTTTATGCAAAGTATATGTAAATTTGTCAGAGAGGAACCCTGCCATGTACACAGCATCTCTAATGCCACTGGGTTTGTAATTGAAGGAAATTCACAATACAAAAATGTAAAAAAAAATACAGAAGGGATGCACCAAAAGAACAAAATGAAAGCTAAATCGAGCACAAATGTCTATATTTTGTTGTGTGTAATTCCCCTTTTTTATTTTGTTTAGCAAAACGTGGGACTAGAAAATGCAAATCTTCCTTTTTGTCAAGTTATCCAACTTTGCTCACTGCACATTGTCACAAGTAGCTTTTAATCAATAACAAGGGCTTATTGAATAAACAATGATTGAGGGAAGAGCTTTCAAGCCATGCTTACTAAAAAAAACGAAAACTTTTCAAATTGTTTAAGCATTTTGTAATAACTGAAATGCATTTTGTTTATTTTAAAATAATTTATACCTACATGTGTACAAAATTTAATTCCAAGATTATGTGGCAGACTCGATTGGAAAAAAAAAATCGATTGCATTACACCTGAATTGACCTGTTGTTCTGTCTCGGGTGTTAAACATGTATTTAATTTTGTAAATTAACTTTTAATTTGGTAAAAGTTGGGTAAAAGTATCTCATGGAGAACGTCCTAAATAGGAAATGGGCAGCAAAGGCACTAACTGGGTATTATGACTTCCCTGATACATGAATACTTTCATTTAATATTGTCATTTAAGCGCTCCTGAATAAATATTCAGTTGCACATTTCCTTAAAATGTAAGTGAAACTCATTTAGCAAATGAGGTTTGAGATTTGATTGTCATCAAAAATATTCTGTATTTTTTTTATTTAGTTTTTTTCCATTTTTTGCCATTTCATAATATTTCGTGGACCCCTAGTACACAACAATGTACTGTTACAGCCCTGTGTGCACTGGAAAGCCACATACACTTGTGAACACCATTTACAGCTTGGTACAAATAAGTGGCAGAAATCATCCACAGAAACACAAGTAACACAAAACAGTCTACAAACACAACAGCCACGTTAGAACAGACTGTATTCTAAACATTAACTAATGAGCTCTCTCTCACTCTACCACATAATCTCTCTCTCCAATCAGTACACCAATCTCCACTCACACACCAATCAGCAAGTTTATTTGAAGCTCACATTTACATAAACATTTTAAACCCTGTCTATACACAATTCTGATGCGCATAACAAATGAAACAACCTAGTGTAGATGAGATTGATTTAATAAACTTTACGATGTAAATACTAGTGTTTGCTTTGTCACAAAATGTATATTTTCAGAAAGCAATGACGTCTTACTACATGACATTCCGTTTAAAATCTAAATAAAAAACGGTGATATGACCGAGGTGATTGACAGATGACTGCTGAAGGCAGGTGTAATTACCTGAAAACAGTAGCCACAGCTCTCCCCTTAAGCTCTCAGGAATCCCTTTGAGGACCAGGTCTCTGGTCTTAGATGTGCGATACATGCACACACCTCTCCCAAACTCAAAGAAATGGATATTCCATGACTCTTCCTTCATCTTCTCTTTCGTCTGATAACAAAAAAAGAAGAAGTGAGGGTAACAACTTTACTTACTCGTAGTGCAGTCAAATAATTCAATTGAAATAAACAATTTAAAAAGTTGTGTTTTTTCTTCTTTTGTTTTATCATGATTAATCACATTTTGCTCCCTTCTCTTTTGACCCTAAAGGCAAGGCAGATTGACAATATAAGCTTAAAGAATGCATTCATTACTTTAATTAACTCTATTTAAATGACATTATTTTTTATCTTGTTTACTACAAGTCAAATGCTGAAGCAGCATATACAAGATTTTAGTCCATGTGCCAAACCATACAGTGGTGTTTATTATGCTTGATGGAATAAGCTGTCACACAGTAATAAGCAAAGCCTTATAAGGTAATGCTTGGTTGTTTAGTATTTATATATAATATTTTGTGCAACAAGCAATGTTGCGCTTCCTTTTATACTGCTACCGAATTCACAAAAGTTGAAGGTGATTAGCTGTTACAGATTACCTGAGCTACAAGGAAAACACACAACTGGATATGCTGAAATAGTAATTAGCATACAATACAATCAAAAATAGCCCTCTGAAATTTTAAACGGGTGAATCATAAGGGATAAAATATAAAAAAAATGTTATAAACATGATGGCCCCTATTAAATTCTATAAAAATGAAACATCCGGTGAGATGGAGACACTAGCCATTTTGAGACCCTCCTCGCTTGGCAGAGGGACTGGCATGCAGCAGGACCAATTGATTTATTTATTTAACGTTGCATTGGCATCAATCATGACAGGTGCAAGGTTAAATCAATACCAGTTAGATACATTCATAATAGGCCAATTTAGAGAGACCAATTAACATAAAATGTCTTTGGAAGTTGGGAGGAAACTGGAGTACACAGAGTAAACCCATGTAGACATGAGGAGAACATGCAAACTATAGATGGAGTCCGAGGTCAGGATTGAACCAAGAATCTCACAACTAACCTTCTGACCCACACGTGGCAAAATATTTCAACTGACTAAGAAAAGAAGTGCATTTGACATTGCTTTATTTATAAAAATCTAAATGTTTACTTTAAGCCAAAAACACCCAGGTTGTCTGTGTGCTGTTTTAATGATACTGGATTTGAGTGAAACTGAGTGAATGCTAACCGCTTTGGGCCCCAGGTCTTCAGGTTGATCTTTCTGATATATGTGAAGCAGACCCTGCTTGGCTGTGGGAAGGTTGGAGTTGTAGTATCGACCCTGAATGACCTCTCCTAATCCCAGCACTGGTGGCATCAGAGGGAGAAAAGGCGGAGTGCTGGGGCTTGGACATTCCTAATAGAGAAAAAGGTAAATGCTCAATAATTACAGTACCATTCATTCAAAGCCGTTTGAATAGATATAGATTTAATGTTTAATCCATCAAATAAACAAGTCTGTGTTTTTTCCTTCAGTAAAGCAAAGAAATTCAAGTATGATGCTATTTTACTGAACTGTGACTGTTGTGATTGGTTAAACTCACAGACTGGGCAGCCAGGCTACAAAGTCTGTCAGGCGTGCGCTGCAAAAAGTCAGAAATACGCTGAACAAGGAAGTCCCGGTCTCTGAGGTTAGCAAACAAGAAGGTCATCTTGTTTTTAGTGCTGATGGACAGTGGACTGGGCAAAACATTGCTGCTGTCAGCCTTCTCAACTATAGACACCTAGAAAGAGGAAGGAAGAGAGACTGATATGTTACACTTTAACAGCAAGATCCCTTATGTAATCTGCTGCAAGTATCTTATTTGCTTAAATACCAAATGTAAAATACTTCGACATTTTGGATTGGTTTGTAAATTATTATTTCACAACAGAGCAGGAAACCTAGTTGTTGTGGGAAACATCACCGTATTTAGATTTCCAACTTTGTTTATTAGGGTAGTACAGAATTTATACAATATTTCACACACATGGCCATGGGTAAGTTGATACAAAAATTTATTTGTATAAACAAAGTTTTTCGATCCATCTACAGAAAGCAAAGTTTGTGACCCACTTAGCATTTCCTGCACTAACTACTGATACAACGGTAGCCATAAAACATCCCTATTCAACACACTGATTAACAATTCCATGCTGATTCTGGTAAAGGTAGGAGAAGACAGCCGACATCCTTTAGAAAAACAAGTGTTTTTTTTCTGAGAAGGCATTTAATACCATTCTGGGATGTTTTGACAGTAAACTTCATCTCCATTAGATTGATGTTTTAATATTCTCCAGCATATTTTTTAAATACGGTATTGAATTCAACATAGATTCCACCACTACATAGAATTTGTCATGCTGTCCATAGAGGCGCTTAAAAATGATTTTGTAGACTTTTCAAACTCTACAATTCTCCAAGGTACCCTTAGGCAATGTAGGGTTCACACAGATATTTCTGAGGAGAGCAGAATTTATGTGCCTTTTATAGATTCAGGGCACCTTTTCAAAACTCACTTCTCTTTAAGTGGAGCACTTGGTTTGCTAGAAGTTCAAAACCAAGTGTTTTACATACTTTTTCTTATTGTTTGTTTATTTGGCTTCTATCGGCATCAGTGTCCATGTAAGTGACACACACACACAAGGTCATATCCATACACAAGTTCATCTCAACACCAGTCACATATATATGCACAAGTCAATGTGGAGTATTTGGAGTAATCAATTAACCTAGCATGCATGTCTTGGGACTGTGGGAGGAAACCGGAGTAACCGGAGTAAACCCCCGCATACACGGGGAGGACATGCAGACTCCACACACTCTCCACCCTGGGATTGAACCCAGGACCTTCTTATTGTGAGGCAGCGGTGCTACCCACCAAACCACCGTGCTGCCTTTTCCTATTGTATTGTATTAATAATCTAAATTGTGTCCAAGTATAAATGCATGTAAGACCAACAGCATGGCTAAGTTGTTCATATTCTAGTAACACACTGCCACTAGATGATATGATTATCAAGGATATCTTGGCTTTTATCAGCAAAATCATGCCAAACCAAATTTTACATCTGATACCACATTCTACATCTGGTTTCATAGTTAAAATTACACAGATGCAAAATTAAAAGGATTATATCCAAATTAAAAAATGACAAAATAGGGAAAAGAAGAAAACTTTAAGGAATAGAGAAAAAGATGAAATTGAGAACACACTGAATTTTACCCCATGGAAAAAAAAATTGCACTTTAGAAAAAGGCAAGGTAATTTGCATAAAAGCAATGAACATGCCTAATACCAACATCTCAAATGATAACAGCACTGTTACTTACAGCACTAAGTGGCTTATTGCTTTAAAATACTACATATCTTCTAGCAATAAAGAACTAGCAGTGAAATAACTTTACTCACTTCTCTCAGTGGTATTATGAGTTGACACAGGTCCTCTTCTCTGCTGGCGAAGCAGATGTAGTTGTTGGAGACAAACATCTGCCCAACAACGTGCATCTTAGCAAAGGGTGTCCAGAGAGTGCAGTCTGTGTGGCCATCCAACCGTTCATCCTTTGTTAGGCGAAAGAGCGCTCTATATCGCTCGTTTTTTGCCCTTGCATCCAGATCCCTAAGATGACACAAATCACAAAATGCTTTACTCCTCAGCCCTCTTTGTTCATTCACAACCAGTGTGATGGATACCACATACTTTCTACAGCAAGACCAAAGAAATCTATGGAAGAGCTCAGGGAGATGAGATGAGAATGAAAGAGGTACCACAGCCTTAAAAATGGAAGCCACTTTAAAGTCAACTGCAGTATAGTCATGATATAAAATTTTAATTGAAGGCACAGTGAGGGAGCAGTTAATGCTGGGTTCTTCCCAGCAACAGGATTCAGTTTGGCATGTTCACTGGCTACTCCAATGTCCTCCTACTTCTCAAAAGCCTGTAGGTAGACAGTAAATTACCCCATGTAGGAGATAATGGGTAGCTCCTGTGGGTCAGATAGGATGCTAAAAACAGCAGAACCTGGATATGAATGCCTTGCTGTGCTTGCAACATGAAGACTGAGTGGTGTGGATACAAACTGAACCAGATATTGGACAGCAGCATGACGACACCAGTAGGAGTCCTGGCAATCTACTTTCATAACTTGGAACAAAATCTCTACGGATACTAAACAAAAATGGTAATCGCCGTTCAACGATCATCCGACAATGTCTGTACACAAATGACTGAGATCTAACAAAATATAATAAACGATAGGAAGTAGGATCTGTATTTTACATTTACATTTCTAGCATTTAGCAGATGCCCTTATCCAGAGTGACTTACAACTTATACAGTATTACAATCCAAGCAATTGTGGGTTAAGGGTCTTGCTCAGGGACTCAACCGTGGCAGAGGTGGGATTAGAACCCTGGACCTTCTGCTCCAGAGTCCAGTACCTTAACCACTAGTCCAGCCTTTTAAGATAATATAATATTGGAAATCTGAGTGCTAAAAAGCACAATATACATGAATTTGATTTTATTAAAACTTCCCTCTAACTTTATTCAGTTCTGGCAGACTAAGAATTGTTTTGGTTTAAGTTGGCATACAAGCAAAGTACTAAAGATATACTTCAGGAACATTTTAACTTAGTAATTTAATATAAGGCAAAGCTACAATATAGTATTTTATGTACACATAGAATTCATTGTAATTGCAGGTAACTAAAACTGCAATGCTTTGCATCGTTTAGACTTAAATAAGAAAAATAAAAACAAAATTCAAACAAAATGAAATCGTAAACTCAGTATAGTGAATCAAACTGAATTGTGTGTATTGTTACACCCCGAGTAATTATCATATAGCCTGATCACCATCTGGGATAGCTTCTAATATCACATAATTATTTATAATAATAACTATACTAATTACATTCCAATTATTCTGAATAAATCATCATAAGTGTTCTGCAGTCATCAAGCTCATGCTGTGTTTAGAGCACTGCTGCTCTGCTCTGAGTTGTGCTTTTCCTATGAAACTATTGTCTTGTTTCTATTTTCAGCAAACTGTCATTTAAATTTACTTGACAAGTGTGTGGGACAACCTGTTTACTGCTCCTATGGCTTTCTCAATGAAAAGAATGTGTGCTGTTGATTCAATTCTTTTTTTATATGTCTCAGTTTCTACCTGCTCCATCAACACCAAACGTAACCAAACTGCTTTTTCAAGCGGATAGCTATGTGGCTTAGAATTAAGTTTATTAGTGACATCATGAGGTTTAATAAGGCTGGGAGAGTAGCTACAGCATGCTTGTGTCTGGGTTTTGCTGCATTCTTGCTTGGTTACTCTTCACTGAGCTTTTGTTATAACAGGATACTGAACAGAGGCTGGGAATAGGATGCATGACTTCCCGCTTGGTTCCTCTGACCCGTCTCTGTGCTCTATCAGCCTGAATCTGTCCTTTATCTCATTTTGTCAGGGACAATTAGTTCTCCTACTGCCCCCCTTCCTTGCCTCCTAAATCCTCTCTCTCTCTCTCTCTCTCTCTCTCTCTCTCTCTCTCTCTCTCTTTCTCTGTCTCTGCGCATGCGCGGCGGAGAAGCGAGTGTGGTGTGTAGAGCCTGTGAGAGCGCTTGGCAGACTTCTGT
>JAVSBV010061123.1:0-23876 GCA_033117975.1 Parotocinclus spilosoma
ATTTAATATGTTACATAGCACGCCCCGTCTTGTAACATAGAGCATGTTCGTTTAATCGGACCAGCCGGTTATTAGGAGCAAAACAATCGCGTCCCGATGTGGTCCGATTAACCGAAATCAACTGTATTGTGGTCAGATAAATCAGTATTCAAGATATTTTTTTAGATCTCCATGTGCTCAACCACAGACAAAAAGGATTATTCCAACTGTAGGAACAGTTCAAAGTTCCGAATCTGTCATCTGTCATGTCACTGCCCTGGGCAAAAGTTTGCACTCATGATGAAGGAGGACTGGGGCTCGTCCCAAATGAGGTGCGCTCCTAGCCGGAGAGCACTCGGACACCACAGAGTGAGCGAGGGCAACGGGGAAACCCTGGATCTGTCTCTACCAACATCATTACCTCCGAGGTTCTCCCGTATGCGTCCGTCGGCTCGAAACGCCCCAGGATGTTACCGACTACCTTGTGGAAGGCAATGATAAATGTCCACCAAGACAGAGCTGTATAACGCTAACGACTCGGCAGCGAATTACACTGAGGCTCGTTATAATATAGCAGAGCCTCCAGGTGTTCACTATCCCGTTGTTAGCCGCTATCATGATTTGCTCTGTAATGGCGAACACATTTGCACATGCACAGTAGTAGCCCTGACACATATGCTGACTTTAAGATCTTTTCCAGGGATGTTCATGCAATGCAAAAGTCAATACGAACCCCATGCTGCTCACATTACAAATGCATGGCTATTAAAGAAGAGGGTATGGGTCCTGTACTGGCCTGCCAGCAGTCCTGACCTATCCCCAATAAAGAATGTGTGGGGTATTTTTAAATGAGTGGGGAATAAATGGGGAATTTTAAATGTGACAATGGTGGCCCTGGAAGAATGGGACAAAATAGCACCTGAAATATTTTTCACTTGGTAAAGGTTAATGTAAAAAAAAACACTGAATGCTTATTATATTTTGTATTGTGTAAATTCCTCATCTTAAAAATAACTAGTAACTAAGCTGTCAAAGTTTTCCTTGTCTCTGAAAGTACTCATACTATGTTGAAGATTACAGAATCTGCACTACTAGGTCTAGACTCATGTTTTAGTTCCGTTACTTATACAATATGTTTTTGCATTTAAAGAGTCTTGCACTCTGAAAGACTGCTGTATTTAGTTTTTCATATCTAATTTTGTAGTTGTACCAGATGCTGTTCTTTATATGCCGAGGTAATCCCAGTGAATGAGATTACCTCGTCATGTAAAGAACAGATTACAAACAATGACAACATCTATTATCAGACTCACTTGGCTTGCAAAGCACGTCCAAAGGTGAGGGCATGTTTGAAAACAGCTGAATCCAATCTCGTCAAGAAATATATCATAGAATCCAAATGTCTTTAGTTAATTATATAAAAACCTCATATAATTATAAACAGCTTGCATTCTTTAATCAGTGTTACTGTAAAATTCATTTATTTTATTAGCTATTGTGAAAGCTGTTGTATAGTCTCTGTCAATTCCTGCCCTTAATGATATGTCTATTTCTAAAGTAATTTAAAATTACATTCTTATGGTTGGCTGTTCCTGGTAATTTATCACAACTCTTTGCAATTAATTATGACATTTTTTTTTGTTGCAAATTTTGATGAACTGTTAATACGGCAGTTCATTCATCTTCATTCAGATTTCTCCTACCCCAACGTGTATGCCATGTAAAATTCTATGCATTATGCACGGAATGAATGCATTTTAAGGTCAGCAGGTCTGAAGAAGCAGAACATGATGCCACCTTTTAAAGACTTTCAAAAACCAACTAGAAACAAGCTCATTGAATTCTGCCAGTGCAAAAATGGTTACAAAGCTATTGCTAAGACTCTGTGACAGCATATTGTGTTTTCACTAAGAGCATACTAACAACTTATTCAGAATGTCACAAATAAAAACCAAAACAAACACCTAATGCATGATGTTTCCAACCTTGTAGACCTCGCTTAGGTAAATATATTCCTACACTTAACAATAAGGGGAAAATTACATCTATGGGCTGGAAGGCACTACTGAATAAAAGGAATGGAAAGGCTTCTTTTGCACTTTTTCAGCCTATTACTCCATAAGAAATTCATACCAACAGGGTCCATGTGTCTTTTCGGTAATCTAAGTCCAACAGGCCATTGAGGTTTGAAAACACCCCATTTAACTGCATGCTAATTTGCATTTTAGTGATTACTAATTAGATAGCTATTGCTAGAGGTTGTAGGTATCTATCCTAGTTTACATTTGGTAGTGACATAACACTGGCATTTTTGATGTGTGTAAATCCAGCTGGTCTTAATGTACATTTCTGCATTAATTCTGCCATCACAGAGGTGTTCTTGGAAGAGGGAGAAAGATAACTATCCAAATCTCTATTATCTATATTTAATATATAATTTTCTCAAGTGTTTTTTTTGACAAACTGGAGATCATCTGGACAGAGATTTGGATATTTCTCCCTCTACAGTAGCATAATTTGATTAAACGATACAAAACTTAGGCTTGCTCAACTTGGGATTGGCCTTTTAGGAAAGTGTAATATTGTGAAGTTGCTTTGAGACAATACTCTATTGTAAAAGGCGCTATATAAATAAAACTGAATTGAATTGAATTAAATTGAAAACTTTTACTGTACAAAAGGCAAGGGAGGAAGCCTAAACTGAAGACCAGTGATCACTATGGAATTACATTCACAATTGCCACTTAAAACTTCCTTGTACAAAAAGAGACTTTTTACAAGTAAAAAAAAAACAGTCTGTCATGGTATGGGGGTGTTAGTGCCCTTGGCAAAGGTAATTTATACCTCTGCGATGACAGCATTAATGCAGAAATGTTCATTAAGATTTTAAACCAACTGGCTTTTGGGTGTCAGATTACATGGGCCTGAATTTAGAGGCCTCACACCATTGCTGGCTAGTCAGTTGTCTCTGTCGTATTGTGGATTGTCATTTGGACAGGTAAGATATTGCTTTCAATGTAGGATAAAGGATCCCAAAAAAATATTGCATTATTTGCTTTTCCATGTAAAATTTTTGATAGGCACCAGTGTTATATGTGGGATAATTCTAGATAAAGAGATTGTAGCAGACCCAATGTAAGTTTTGCTCTTTTGCATTCAATGTCAATTTAGGCTTTTCTTAATTTCTACAGATTTTATGAATTTTTGCTACAGATGAATTTTTTCTTCTGATACAAATAAATTGTAAAATTGAAAAAAGAATTAGTTTCTGGTTAAATAGGGACACACACTCACCAATGTTTGTCAGCTGCACATCCATGATGCAAATCATTTATTCCACCACATCTCAAAAGTGCTCTATTCGACTACGATCTGGTGACTGTTGCGGCTATTTAAGTGCAGAACTCATGTTGAAGAGATCAGTTAGATAGAGCTTTGTGACATGGAGTGTTTTATGGGATGATTTATACTTATTGTCACTCTTTAATTAAGCAGAAAGTATTTCTTATATAATTACTCCATTTATCTATGAAATAATTGTTAGAATGCTTGATTACCAAAATAATTGATGGCTGCATTCCTAGTTCAGAGCATCATTTAGTCTCACACCTGTAGCCAACACGTCCACTGGTATATTTTTGAGAGATGGGAGAAACCCAGGGAGAAACTTCACAAAAAAACCCCAATAGAAACCATTCTCTGTTTCATATTAGTAGGAAATGTACCACATTGTTTAAGGTGTGACTAACTTCAGTCAATTTAACAAAATAACATATAACAGAAAATGTTCTGTTGTCCAGTCAAAGTGTTAAATCTCTACACATTTCTCACATTCCAGTACACATCTATACAATTGTCTTACAACTAACAGGTTCAGACTTTGAATAAGAATATTAATAGAATAAGAATTAACTTCCTGTTAATGTAACTGTTCCTCTCCCCTCTCCTCTGTGACTCCCTAAGAGGGGGCAAAAGGACATATGACAAGGAAAAAGGAGGGATATCACAAAAAGAGAGGGTAGTAGAAAAGAGAAACAGAAATGGGTGTGTGCTTAAGAAAGCATGTGAGGAAGGGAGGTTTTGGCCTCCCACACAGGTTGTGAGAAAGTGTGTATCTGTATGTGTGTGTGTGTGTGTGTGTGTGTGTGTGTGTGTGTGTGTGTGTGTGAGGAGGGGAACCAAGCAGGCACATCCAGAGGGCATCAGACCTCTACATCCTGCCTCGTCCAAACACCCTACCCCTTCCTTCTTCTAGTCCAGAGAGGAGATATGGTTCTCTGCTGAAGGGTGGAGGAGGTTACATTGTAAAGAACAGAAATCCCCCATAAAACCAGAAGAGGAAGAACAAGCCACAGAATAAAATAGAACAGGAGTACTGGGCAAGAAAACAAACATGAGGGCGTTGTCTGGCCCTGAAAAGAGAACTATGGCAGTTTGACTGTGTTCTCCCCCATAACACACACACACACACACACACACAGTATTAACAACAACTTTTTTTCACTCTGGATTGAAATAATATTTCAGTAGCTTTATTTTTGCTAAACTTAAGCCTAACTTAAAGTTAGCATCTGATAACATCTTATTTTTGTTTACTCCTAAATTAATTTTCTAATTATACTGGTTGATGCTGCACAATGTATAATTTATTTGCAATATGGATCTTTACAATAATTATAGTAAATGTAAAATGTAAAATGATCCCCACAAATCTGAAATCTGGCTGTGAGCATAATGACCAATTTAAGTTGTTAACCTGGCTACTGGGTAAAGAGTTGAATAACTGCATTTACAAATAACAACAATGTTTACATATTGCTGACCAATACTTCATTATAGTGCTGCTTGTACATTTGTAAACATATTTTTTTGTGTTTATACAAAAATGTAATAAACCTAAAACAGGATTCTATCAAGTCTCACATTTAAAACATGTTTATGTAAGTGAATCATGGCACATACAAAGGGCAATCCCAAGAGTTGAAAAAAGTTGCAAAGCCATCACTAAAGAGACTCCACCAATTCTCAGTTAGATTGGGTTCAAATCATGGAAATTCAAAAGCATTGTTATTTCCCCAATGAGAAGTTGGTCAACTAAGATTACTCCAAGTTCAAGATGTGTATTAGTCCATGAGGTCACAAAGGAGCCATGGTGAACTTTTAAGCAACTCTAAGACCTAAGACATTTCTGACATTAACTAATATTAATGTTCACCATCATAAACCCACCATCAGAAGAACATTGATGGTACGCATGGCAGGGTAGCGTGAAAAAATTTGGACTCTACAAAAAGAAAACTGCTGGGAAAAGGTTTTCTAGACAGACAAGACCAAACATTATGTCTGGAGAATGGAAAATACAGCATTCCAGCGAAATAACTATATCCCATTCCCATTTTGCTTCGGTTTACATTCACTAAAGAAACGGGATGAAGGTGTGAGATATGGCAGTGTCTCCTTCCCCAACCTAATACTGAACCTGATTCTATATGTTTTCTTGATATGGGAGGATATTACCAGTACAAATTTAGGAACATATCGAATGTGCTTTTACCCCTGTCTGTTACAATGGAATACACATTTAGTGTAGTCTCATTCATACTAAGTTCCCTTGTTCTTGCTACACCATTTAAAACATTAAAAGAACATTTAAATTGGAGATGGATAATAGTGGCACTGGTGAAGGGGCAGTGCTGTTGTAAAAGAATGACAGCAGGGTGGATCATAATGTCACTTTTCTAGGAAATATATGGGGCGCCAGCTTGTGAATAGTGCCATGGAGAGGGAAACAGAACAGCAAACTGCAAAATAACAAATCACAAATCACTAAAGAATTGTGTCTAATCAAACCTCAGTCCTAAATGAATAACTAACAAACACTTTTCTAGATCTTCAGAGGGGTAACAAGTTTAAAACTACATTCAGGAATTTATAGGAATTAATCCATCCCAGGTAATCTAAAAAAAAAAAAAAAGACAATATAACAAATCACAACATCATAGTCACAGATGGACTAGCACTATCCAGCTGTAACAATGTACAAGGTGCTTAACGTGACAAGTGATGTGCATGAGCAAGGTTCAAATAAAGACCCAAAAAGAAACGTGTTTCAAATGAGGATCAAAGCATTTTATCTAAGCAATTATTCAAAGCAAAATTTCAAACAACACTTAAACTGACACAAAGCACGGACATGAAGCACAATGCACATCACTAACAAATGCTCCTACATGCTGGCTCTAAAAATCACAGCATATGTGAGGTCATCAAGATCCGACAAGATCAGGCTCACATGATGCGCCCACACGCAGAAATAGACAATAATAACAGATAACACAAACATAACACATATAACACATCACAATAATAAATAGTGTCATGGAAGGAGGACTGACGCTCAGCACAATCCAGCTGTGAGACACATAACTTACCAAAGTCCTCAGTCAACATTACAACTCTGAATAACGTAACAAGCATTCATAAATAATAAGAGGAACCCAGGGCAAGTCTAGAATGCCAAAGTAGCAAAAGCCAACATTGTCTGACACCACACAAACCCACATGGAACAAACAAAAAGTATATTCAACCACTATCCGTAATCCAAATGGCAAACAAACAGGGCCAAAATGGGCAGGGGTCAGCTTCAGAATCACAGGTATCAAACACTCTCAAAGTGAGTTTAAAAATAGCACAAAGTGTGAACACAAGTTATGAATACTAACAACCAGTCCAACATGAAGACTCCAAACAAGGAAGTAGCATGACATCGACACCCTCTGATACACACAAAAATAGACACAGAAAGACGTGTTTAAATGACCAGTAAATGGGTCATAAGTGCAGCTACTAACTAAACCTAGTTTTTAAATTGTCAACACTCCAGTTTACATTTAGCCATAGTCAATTAAACCAGTTTAAAAAGGAACATTTTCTATGAAACCAAAAAAATAATAAAGCATTGGAACACATATTTAATTTAGTTTTTCCAGACAATTACAAACACACTTTAACACATCAAAGGGGTTAGTTCAACTATTTATAGCAACTGCCAACTGGACTTCCTCTCTAAGTAGCACCTGGGCTGCCACATTGATTTTGAAACAGAGCATGGCACCAACTAAACACAAATGCCAACACACTTCATCACTTCATCTCTGTCAGGTAACTGTGACCATTCGTAGAGAAAGCAAGGAAATGGCGTTTCTCAAAATTACACCACTTTATCATCTTCATTGGCCAAACTTCAGAAATGCTCTGTTCTGATAGGTTCTGATGTATGTATGATGATATGCATAAATGAAATAAGTATTTTCGTTTCTGTTGGCTGTATGGAAAATAAAAACAAACAAAAAACATGAGCAACCAGTAGACATCTTGCTTTTACATTATTTACTATTACCTAATCTAATATTTTCAAGAGCCACAGATGAGACATTACAAGTTTGACAGTTGTGTAAGGTATTTGTTACACAAGAAAAGCTAATTTCATGAACCAACTAATCTCTGGGCAAGATCATTTATAGTATTGTGTTAAACTCAGTTTAAAGTATAAATTAAATAGTCACATTGTTATTGTGAGAATGTTTAGACTATTGACATATAAATGGGCATACAGCAGGGTGTGGACATTTATGAACTGTTTAGAATGTTGTATGTTTATGCATAAGTATACCCTAAAATGACATTTAAGTTGTAAACAAGTCCAAATGCATTGCTCACAAAAATTAGGGAATATTTTAAATAGCGGATATTCCATTTCAAAATATTCCCTACTTTTTGTGAGCAGTGTATGCAGAGAGATACAAATATACAAATAAGACACAAATATTATAACTTGGTCATGTATTAATTGAGAAAATGATTATTTCTTTAATATATGAGAAAGCAGTTTATGCACTGACTGGAGGTAAGTTTTGGTCATCTGCAGACCACTGTTAATTATACTTGAAACTGGTGATTTGAATAAGCATGTTAGCAAATTAAAAAAATATGCGTATAAGTAGGTAAACTTCATAAAAACTTGCTAATGTTAGGCATGTCTGGACAAAAGTACCTACCATACTAATAATATTATTTATCATTATCCTTCATTCACTGAAGAAAAGGATATCAACTACTAAGATTAGCAGTTAATTCAAAGGCTCAAATAGAGACAGGTGTTTTTAATCAATGAAATTACAATAAGGTGGAAGTGTATTTAATGAACATGGATGTGAAAGTGCATCGTGTTATGAACAAAGATGATTGTTTAAGATTGTGTTAATGCTAATCAAACTGGAACATATTTGAAAGCTTCTCTAAAGTGTTAGAACTGACAGTCAGATGTAGATCTGAAGCAAGAAGTTAACGTGAAGAAGTGACGGAACTGACTGAAATTCCTCCAAACTGATATACAGGAATGAGCAACAGATACCAAAACATTTTAGTTGCAGTTACTTGCTTAAGAAGATATTACAAAACAAACCACAAGAAAGCACACCTGGTATCAACAAAGGTTCACATACTTTTGACACACACACACACACGCACACACACACGCACACACACACACACACACACACACACGCACACATACTATACAGTGGGTACGGAAAGTATTCAGACCCCTTTAAATGTATCACTGTTTGTTTCATTGCAGCCATTTGCTAAAATCAAAGTTCATTTTATTTCTCATTAATGTACAGTCAGCATCCCATCTAGACAGAAAAAACAGACATGTAGAATTTGTTTTAAAGTTTATTTAAAATAAGAACTGAAATATCACATAAGTATTCAGATCCTTTGCTCAGTATTTAGTAGAAGCACCATTTTAAGCTACTACAGTTATGATTTTTCTTGGGAATGATGCAAAAAGTTTTTCACACCTTGATTTGGGGATTATCTGCCATTCTTCCTTGCAGATCCTCTTCAGTTCCATCAGGTTGGATGGTGAATGTTGGTAGACAGCCATTTTCAGGTCTCACCAGAGATGCTCAATTGGGTTTAGGTCAGGGCTCTGGCTGGGCCAGTCAAGAATGGTCACAGAGTTGTTCTGAAGCCACTCCTTTGTTATTTTAGCTGTGTGCTTAGGGTCATTGTCTTGTTGTAAGGTGAACCTTCTGTCCAGTCTGAAGTCCTGAGCACTCTGGAAGGGTTTTTCTTACAGGATATGTCTGTACTTGGCTGCATTCATATTTTTTTCAATTGCAACCAGGCGTCCTGTCCCTGCAGCTGAAAAACAACCCCATAGCATGCTCATAGGTTACTGCTCCTGGCATCTCAGCTGGTCCCATAAAAAATTATTTCCAATAAATCTGGCAACCCTCAGGCCAAGGAAGCATTATTCTGCTGAAAAATGCCATTGAAAGCCCTGCCAACACATGGGCCCAGGACGCCCTACACATATTGCTGAGTTGTTAGTGTCCGTCGTATCACTTCTAGTGTCATATGCAATGTCTCCCCAGATCATCACATCAGTAGTGTATCATTCCACAGCACTGGCAGGATTAAAGCACTTATCAAGAGACCTCTATATTCCTCATCAGTGGCATGCAGTCAGGCCCTTCTAGCCCTTCAGAGAAGGGGTAACAAACAGGTCTATTTAAAATATTATATAAATATTTATTTCATGAATAAAGTCAAATTAAAAAAATCATCCAATTAAAAATCCTGCTTGCTAGAGAATGCATATCTGACTGAGAATTAACTAACCAAAAACTAACCAATCATAACTGTTAGAATGAGCATGGAACGGGAAACCCTGATTCTGTCCCTGAACCGCTAAATACCTCCGGGGGTCGCTTCAGTCGGCACAAAAAGCCGGCGTCAAAACGGGCGTCTAAGGTAAGCCTCGTAATACAAATACATGAGAAAATTATTGAAATGTTAAAAAACAATGTTCGCCAAAGAATGATTAGTACCCATACAATGGCTTGCAAAAATATTCATACCCCTTGAACTTTTTACAACCTTACAACCACAAACTTAAATGTATTTTATTGAGATTTTAATTGATAGACCTGCACAAAGTAGCACATAATTGAGAAGTGGAAAATGATTTCAAATTAAAAGTTGACGTGCAAAAGTATTCAGCCCCGTGCACGTTGATACCCCTAAATAAAATTCACTGCAATTGCATTCATAAGTGATTTAATTAGTTAACAGCTATGTGTAATTTAGTCTCCATATAAATACACCTATTCTGTGTATAAGGCATCAGTGGTTTGTTAGTGAATACTACTGAAAAATAACATAATGAAGACCAAGGAACTCACCAAACAGGTCAGAGAAAGAACTGTAAAGAAGTTTAAAGCAGGGTTAGATTATAAAAACATCCCAAGCGTTGAGCATCCCACAGTTCAATCAATTATACAAAATAGGTAAATGTATTCTACAACTGCAAACCTACCAAGACATGGCCGCCTAAACTGACAGATCGAGCAGGAAGAGCACTGGTCAGAGAAGCAACCAAGAAGCCCAGGGTCACTCTGTAGGAGCTGCAGAACTCCCTGCATGCACTTTATGGAAAAGTGGCAAAACGAAAACCACTGTTGAAAGAAGACATATGAAGTGTTGCCACAAGTGAGTGATTTAGGGGACACAGTAAATGTGGAAGAAGGTGCTCTGGTAAGATAAGACCAAAGTTTATTTGGCCTAAATGCAAAACCATATGTGTGGTAGGAAAGTAACACTGCTCATCACCCTGAAAACACCACCCCCACTGTGAAACATGGTGGTGGCAGCATCATGTTGTGTGGATGCTTTTATTCAGCAGGGACAGGGAAGCTGGTCAGAGGTGATGGGAAGGTGGATGGAGATAAATTCTGCAGAGACTGGGAAGGAGAGTCATATTCCAGGAAGACAATGACCCTAAACATACAGCCAGAGCAACAGTGGTATGGTTTAGATAAAAGGAAATTTGTGTTAAAATGGCTCAGTCAAAAATAGCTTGAGCTATTTTGCTAAAAATAATGGGCAACAATCTCAATCCTGATTTGCAGCTTAAGCTTTATTGCAGCAAAAGAGAATTCCATAACCTATTGATATCATTTTTTATTTTGAAAACTATGTATCATTTTTGTTCCACTTCACATTTACAGTACGTGCTATTTTGTGTTGGTCTATCACTTAAAATCTCAATGAAATACTTTTAAGTTTGTAGTTCTAAGTTGACAATATGTTACAATACATTTTCTGATTTGACTTTGACTGTTTTATGTTGTCTTGCTGAAATATGCATGGACATCCCTGGAAAAGATGTCACCTCAAAATAAGTTCTGCATTACATTTACATCATTTAGCAGACTCCCTTATCCAGAGTAACTTACCATTCATGCAATCTTACAAACCAAGTAATTGTGGGTTAATGGTCTTGCCCAGGGAACCATCTGTGGTAGCTTGGCAGAGGTGGGATTTGCTCTCTGTACCATAGTCCAGTACCTTAACCACTACGCCACCACAGTTCTGTTCATTCTGCCATAACAGAAATGAACAAGACCATCGCTATCTGATTATAATCTGGATGATCCTTTTCGTCATTGATCAGTAGTACATGGCATCCATTTTTTACTTCTCTGGATCCAGTTATTTTGGGGGAACAAAGGCAAAAGGGACCATCCAGACTGTCATCAGATCATGCAACAATACAACGCAACACAAGTCAATACAAGAAAAAGTTAAGTGAAATATGTAAATCCCTTTCAGTCTTTATTAACATTGTTTTCAAACATCTTAATACTTTTCTTACGCATTTAGGCAAACCACTGGAGATCCTCTGCCCACTCTTCTTCCTGGATGCTGCTTTTTTATCAACCTATAATTATTTGACATCACCTGTTTGAATTCACATACAACATTTTGTTTCTTGCTGGATTACTAGACATTAATTGTCTCATCCTAACTTTTTTGGAATGTGTTGCCTGAAGAATTGATTTTTATTTGATTTAGGAAATTACATATTCTGGGTTCACACTGTCCTCAATTAAATAAAAGCCAAAGTACATGTAAGCAGCACTAAGTTTTTGTTATATTTGCATTTTCCATAGCTTCCCAACTTTTTCAGTATTAAATTATGTATTTCCATTACTCATAAACAAGATTCCAAGGTATTTGAACTCCACACTAGGTTTTCTCCTCTGAACTGAAGAGACATCCCTTTCTGACTGGACTCAGATATAGGGGTGTTGACTTTCAAACCAGATGCTTTACATTCAGTAGTGAAATGCGTTAGTGTGTGTCTTTATTGGTGCTTAAAGAAAAATGGCTCTATAAACAGCTGGCATGTCACTACGTAATGCATACTCCCTGCGTAATGAATTCCTCTCCATCCTTGTCTACACCTTGATATCATGTCCAAGAATAAAAAACTTCTATAATACAACTACTACATTCATGCAGACACTGGGTTGGACAAGGTGATGTCCTAGAACCCAATATTCCATATACACTCACCAGCCACTTTTGCAGGTACACCTTGCTATTACTGGTTTGAATACCTATACCTTCAGAACTGCCTTTATCCATGTGCATCACTTCAATAAGGTGCTGTAAACATTCCTCATAGATATTGTTCTATAATGGCATGACAGTGTAAGAGAGTTGCTGCAGATTTCCCAGCTGCATATCCATAGTTTAAATTCCACGTTCCACTACAGGCAATTTGACTACAGCAAACTCATTTTAATTTTCAATAAGATAGTTTGAGATTATTTGAGCAATGTTACATGGTGCATAAAAGATGTGCACAATGTAGTCATATAGCATGTGACATTTAAACAAAGCTCAGTAATCAAAACCAAAACTATCTACCACGCCATTACATCATCACCAGCAAGTTTACCCACTAATATTAGGCAGGATGGATCCATAGTGTCTTGTTTTTTATGCCGAATTCTGACCCAGCCATCCGAATGTTGCAGAGACTTGTCTAAGCAGACAGTGTTGCCAGGACAGATGTTAGCTGGCAGGAGTGGTACCCGGCGTAGTCTTCTGCTGCAGTAGCCCATCTGCTTCAAGATCTTATGTTGTGCATTCAGAGATGCTCTTCTGCATATCTCAGTTGCAACAAGTGGTTATTTGAGGTACTGGGTCTTTCTATTAGCTTAAAATAGTCTGGCTATTCTCCTCTGACCTCTGGCATAAACAAGGCATTTGTGCCAAGAGAACTGAATATTTTCTCTTCTGCATGCCATTCAAATACCATTAAATCAGTGGTTTCTGAAATACTGAAAATTATCAGTCATGCCACATTTAAAGAAACTTAAATAATCTGTCTTCTCCATTGTGATGATTTTAAACTTTAAACTTTAGCAGTTTGTCTTGACCATGTATACAATGCAATATGCATTGAGTTGATGCCATGTTACCTGTTTGTTAATGATGACCACTGTCCACGGCCAAAGGTACTGTTACTGACTTCCATAACCCTAAACTTGTCCTGAATTTCATCCACTTCTTTATCACTATGATAGTTTCTAACCACCATTATAAGTTAAGCCGCCATGATGTACACCAATCTGCCTGAGACTTTTGGCACTCTGTCCACCAGGTTAAGGTGTTCATTCACCACCCCTACTTAACACAGCTTGAACAAAGTCTTTTGGCTTCCCCCCAGCCTCCCCATATTTCTGAAATGCATTGGCTTCATTTTTGCAACAGCCTTCACTGCAACACTTCTCTCCCACCAATACCTTACAGCTGAATCAGTAAATTCCTCCAATACTCATTCTTATTTAACTAGACAGCACTGGTGTCCAGGGGCGTAGCAGCAAATTCTGGGCCTTGGACACTCTCAATGTCAGTGGGCCCCTATCCATGCCCGTACATGAGGAACATGAGAAAAAAAATGATTTTCATGGGCCCTTCTCCCTACTCGGGCCCTGGGTAGTCAGGTCCACTTTTCCCCCCACTACCACACCCATGCTGGTGTCCACTACAGTGTCCTAGGGTAGCAACCAAGAAAGGCACCAACAGTGTTCCAAGCATATCTTACACACAAAATCAGCCATTGACCTTTGGCTCAAGGTACTCAAGGACAGTCTGTTACTCACACAGAAGTCTAATAACAGTTACTAACTGTTACTAGCAAGTTAGAGTTACTAACTTGGAGGACGTCATATTTCTGGTGACAAAGCTCTGACATTCAACTCATAAACCCCTTCATTACAGAACCGTCTCGATCCTTGAATTCTTACTTGATCATATTCCTCAAAAATCCTTGAACACAGCTTGTAAGTCACAATTGCACAAATAATTATTTGTTTATAATTAATGATTACAATCGCTGATAGGCACTCTAAATTAACAATCCTAAATTTTAAAAAAAGGTAGGATAGTGAGGAAAAAAATATTTAAAAACGCATTGTTCCTTTTAATTACTTTAACTTTTATTTCATTGCAGATAGTATGTACCTGAGATTTTTTTATGTTTTGTTTGGTCTACTTGTTAATGTGTTTATAAACATCCATTCCTGCATTTCAGGCCTATAACACATAAAGAAAGTTGTGACAGAGAAATTTTATTTTATTTCTTAGTTCCTTAAAGAAAAGTGAAAGGGGATTTACAGATTTCAGCCCTAACATTTTCTGTTTTGACTTATTTTACATTTTGTTTAAAAAAGCATAAACACCCTTGGAAAAAATGTCATCATAATGAAATTAACGCTGCTCTAAAAGCTCAATGTACTGTTCTGCAATAATGTTGCAACCACAAAACTGAATATGACCTTTGCCAAGGGCACTGACATAGCCCCATACTGGCTTTTGAAATTGTAGCTGATAACAGCCTGGGTCTTTGATCTTTTGTCTAGAGCACACAATTCACTTTTCTTCCAAAAAAGATCTGGAATACTGATTGGTCTGACCAATATACACGTTTCCACT
Organism: Parotocinclus spilosoma; assembly: GCA_033117975.1. Classification (NCBI taxonomy): domain Eukaryota; kingdom Metazoa; phylum Chordata; class Actinopteri; order Siluriformes; family Loricariidae; genus Parotocinclus; species Parotocinclus spilosoma. The sequence continues at coordinate 14,840 of JAVSBV010061123.1, forward strand.
GTGTTCATCCTAGATGCCTCTGTGCCCAGAGAAGTCAACACTGCTTCTGGACAGCCTAAAATAAGGATTATTTTTGGCACAGTAAAGTTTTAAGTGGAATATATTTATGTAACTGTATTGTAGTGATTCATAAGAGTTTGTTAAAGTAATTCCTTTACCATGTGACTTTATTCGCTATTGATGAATAATGGTTCTTGATACAGTGTCATCTGAGGGAATGAAGCTCATGCCTTTAGTTCAGACTTGTACACTTGCCCTTTAAGCACTGAAATTCCTCCTGATTCCTTTAAATGTTTAATTATATTATGCACTGTACTGGAAAAACTTTGCAAATTCAGTCTTGCTTTAAGGTACATTGTTCTTAAACATTTAAATTATTTTCTTATGCATTTCTTGGCAAACTGGCGATCCTCTTCCCATCATTGCTCCTTAGAGACTCAACCGTGGATACTTCTTTTTTATGAAATCATGATTATAATAACTGCTCAACAATATTTGTTGAAATCACATCATAATTTAGTATTTTTCATGTCACTAGCCCTAAACTGCCGATGTCTAAACATTTTTGGATGTTGAAAATCTCAGGTTCATACTGTCTGCAAATAAAAAAAAGTCATAATACTTATAAGAAACACTAAAGGTAATGCCTAACTCAGAAATCTGCATCTGACTTGTCTGTTAATTGCATGGGTGATATCTGTTTCAGTGAACAGCATCTGCCCTTGTGCCTGCCACTGCCTCCGTCTGGGCTCTCTCTCCCTCCTCTCTCCTGTCCTGTAGTTCTGTTAAATAAATTCAATTTTTCTTTCCTAACGTGTTTTTGTTTTGTTGTGTGAGTAGAATTATGCTCACACTCATGAACCTTATCATGAATCAGTAAATGCAATGCAACTGCAAATGTCATAAAGCATGATTGTCTGATTTAAGAACCACATTTAGTAATATTTTAACAATATTATATATGTAGTGCTATGTGTCATAAGCTAAGGAAAAACGGGAAGGGTAAGTTCCTAAAGTTTTGTAGAGATTTCTAAAACAGAATGTGTCAGTGATGACATCATGAAAAGAGAGAAAAATCCTCATTATCACACATTACAACAATCAGGCAGTTGCTTTTAATCTAACCACATGAACAACCACAAATATGTAAGGCATGAGTTATGTCATATAAAGCACACAAGCAGTCATTATCCGATGGGCTTCAGTCTGCTTATACCATAGCATAAATAGATAACACTTACTGTGGCAGACAATTTTAAACAGGTGAAAAGAATCAGTAAGACTAACAGCAGTCATACGTTTCTTACAGGGATTGATGGATACTTGATGGAGCAGCTGGTAAACCGAGCCCCTAATCACAAAATACCACTGTCAGTGTTGTGGTTAACAAAACAATGCAGACACAAGTGAAAACATTAAAAAGTATTATGATGTATGGCCTGTGAAGGCATACAAAGCAGAGATAAAACAGTGTGCTAACTAACTAACTCAAGTGTAGATTGGAATGTAATGCTGACTGCATTATAGTTACAATTAGACATTATTACTATTTTATGGCTGTATGATTGCTATGACACACCACATTGCTCACTCTGCATGTTTTTGTACCTGTTACTTAACAGAGAATTTCCCAATCTGTTTTGCTATTCAGTAATTTCCCAAGCCTTCTTCCCTTTTTTTTACTGCTATGTCCTGTGTTCGCCTTTAATCTTCATTAAAATGCAATTAGAAATTCTAATTTACTACAAGGTGTACAACAGTGTGAAGTTTTATAACTTCTATCATTTATTTTTATTGTAATATCACATTTATGATTGTACTCTGTAATAATATATAAGTAAAAAGTAGCTTTCATCAACCAGCATTCTATGACAGCAATCAAAGTGAAGAATCCATCTATGTTGTGATTTATGTAATTTTTTTTATATGGGCTCTGCAGCACTTGTTTTCTTTAGGGATACCAGCAACTTTAATTAACTGTGTACCCAGAACCTAGGAGCCAGGGTGCCAGGAAATACAATAAGTCTTAGGGTGTGTTTACATTTAGACAAAAAAATTATACATTGTCGCAAGGTTTCTGTTCACACTGATATTCTTAACATGAAACCCAAATAATTAAACAAAATTCACATGACTAAGGTCACACATAATGATTGGACAACTGTTATGATGTGTTGTGAACTTGTGAACGGTCATAACATCTGTAGCATAGCTATTTGCCGAGCTGGGATTTCTTAATACAGTATGTGTTGGTATTGTTACCTGATGATAACTCACAAAATGGTCTTAAGAATTATGAATATTCAAAACCTCCTCCATTTAGCACACAAATTAACGCATACTGCTAGCAGATGGCCATTAGGATACCAACATGTATTGGACAACTTACCCCTTACAAAAAGAAGAAGTATGCGTAAGTATTCTCTACAATGGAACAAAATTTGCAAAAAGTGCAGTTCTTTTAAAAAATGTTACATCAAGTTACACACAGTACACACTAATGCACAAGTCCCAGAGCACCATAAGATCAGGTTTGCAATAAAGTTTGCATCTGTTTTTAATTAGCTGAAAATCACTTGTCTTAACTACAGTATGTGTCCAAATGTCCAAATGCATGTGTATTAAACCTCTGAACTTTATCTTGATCTAAATCTTAACTTAATTTTTCGATTATCTGGGAAAAGCCATTTACCATTAGATTAATAGTTATCGCCACCAAAACTGCTTTTAAGAAACATTTTGTTAAGTATTTAGATCCCATACTGATATAGCAATGAATTAGCGTACATAATCATCTATAAATGTCCTCCGCCGATAGCGGTATCTCTTTTCTTGTTAAATTTAAGCTTTTGAATTCATTATGATATCTTAATAAACAGGAATCTCGAATCGAGAAATCAAACCGAGAAATCGATTGCCACAGTTATTGCCACATCTCTTGTTTCAAAACCTTTGTTGTTTGTCAAAGGTAACTGAAGATGGAATTGACGAGGCTGAGGTCTGGAGAAAAGCAGCTGCCATATCATAGCCACAGACGTCGACAACCGACAGCAAGAAAGACCAGCAATTTCACATAGCACTGTTGCATCCCTCATAGCCAAACTTAGAGAAACCAGGACTGTGGACGATGAAATACAAAGCAGTAATCCAATGTCTGCTACTGACAAAGAAATTTCAACAATGATTTTGGCAGCCCTTGCAAAATGTTTATGGCACAACACGTGACATGTCCTGTGATTTTTGAATCACCCTGTATAAGTTAGACCAAAGCCCATGAGAGACTGTTCTAAATCTATGCTAAACATCAGTGGTTGCTTAGTAACACTTAAGTCAGTAAACAATTTTATGTCTAACAGAGTCCTCTCCTTTGACGTGCACATTACCAACATTAGTAGAATTGCTTTATATGAAAAATAAACTACGATCTATGAAATACTGCTAAATTGAGAAATATACTCTCTATGATAGATTTAAAGAAACTGGTAAATGCATTTATAACCTTCAGGTTGGATTACTGTAACACTTTATTCAGCTGTTTTTCCAGCACATGCTTCAAATACTGCACTACTCACAAAAACTATGGGTATGTTTATTTTGAAATATCCACTAATTAAATATTCCCTAATTTATGTGAGCAAATATTTTCTATTTGATTAAATCTCATTTATTATAACTTTCTTTATGTTTTTATATTTTTTTTTATTATTGTTCTATGTAGTTTTTGTACTTTTAAACTGCTACTCCAAAGTTTTTAAGTAATATAAAGTAATTCTTATGCAAAACATGTACCCAAGGAAGTTAGGTCACTTTTTGTGTCTTGGTCCACTTACGGTTCCTTCCTCATCCTAATCAGGGAGTTTTTCCTTGAAACTGTCAGCCTACACTTTCTCAGCTGAGGCTATGGGCATAAATAGTTAGATAGCTGCACTGAGTTAATGCAATAAAAAAAACTGTCTAAAGAAATCTTATATAATAAAAAATAAAGACTTTTAAAATTTGACACTTCGGCATGATTTGGGTATAATATGAAAAATCATTGTATCATGCTGAAGTGCAAAAAACCATAAAAAGTAGAAAAGTGCTTCAGATGCACATAAGCCAAAGGGCCATGTCAAAAACCGCACAATACATCAATAACAGTATCTCATCGACTGAGTTACTGCTATATCTTCCTTCCTGAATAGTTTTACTGTCATCCACTTATTGACTGTTGCATCTTCAAGGGCTAGTTGCTAGGCAGTACACATTACAAGATTGATAGCTGATCTCATTTAAACATACTGAAAAACAACAAAGTGACTGGACAAACCTGTCATGGCAGACAAATGACAGCACAGGTTACACAAAACAATGTCACATCTGGATGGAATACAGGAAGTCAACATATGCCTTCTATTCACAGTGACTGATGCCAAATGTTAAGTATAGTGAAGGAATGATAATTGTTTATGCAGTCGTCACATAAAAATAATTAGATAAAGCTTTGTTTGTTTTCTTTTAAATTTACTAATAAATTATTATTAAAAGTAATGGTACCTGTTTGTTTAAATTTACAAAAAAATCCATACCTTCGGGAGAAATATGAATTAAGAATTCAGTGCTATGATATTCTAGTAATGATGTTTTTATCTAGAGTTACAGGTGTGTGGGCGGGTTTTAAGACTAACGACATTGCTCAATAGGGAAGCTAGGCTTTCTATGAAACTCAGTTAAGCACCCATTACTTGCACAACTATTAAGAAAATTCCAAATACTGATGTAATATCTCATAACATAATCATTTCAATTGTCTGTGGTAAAATGGAATTGAAAAAAAAATATTTAAGCAGATGGTGGAAACAAAATAAGCACTCTGAAATTTGACCTGATACCCACTGAAAAATTCCATGTACAATTCAACACAACAGCCAGGCTAATTATATGAGTCAAATAAAAAGCCATACATAATTAATACACACACACACACACACACACACACACACATACCTGTACATATATATCGCCACACTTTGTAGTTCTAAAACTACAGACTGTAGGACATCTGTTCCTCTACATGGTGGTGGATCATTCTCAGCACTACAGATGTGGTGGTGGTGTAGACAAAAAAGTCTACAAATAGTAACTTTATAAGCATATTACATGTAAGTATTGTAATATTAAACATCTGTGTTTTTATTAGTACATTTAAAAGCAGACAAATATTTCATTTTATCTAAATATTTTAATGACAACTGTCCAAACCATTATCATTCCTTCACTGTACTTAACATTTGACAATTAGACATTGAGGACAAATGTTTTGTTTATGGCACAGAGGATACTAAAAAGATAATAAAATGTTTCAGGCATATTTTGTCCTATCCTTTCCACAAACACACCTTAACGTGTTCATTTGTCACTTTGAAGTACTCCACCTATTTTCTATAATCTACATTAAAGTATGCAGGCCAGTCCAGTACCTGTACCCTGTACCTTCTTCTTCTGTAGCCAGACCTTATAGTGTGCAGTGTTGGTTTTCAATGTTGATTTTTGGACTTGTCGCTTACTTACAAAGATTTCTCCATATTCACTCAATCCTTAAATTCCTTGCAACTGCACAATGAGAAACTGTTAAACTATTGGAGTTTTTGCTCATGCAGTTGTTCACAAAGTAGTGAACCTCACCCCATCCTTGCTTGTGAACAACTCAGTCTTTGGGAGATGATTCCTTTATACCCAATCATGACACTCACCTGTTTCCAATTAACCTGTTCACCTGTGGAATGTTCCAAATATGTTTTGAGAATTCCCCTACTTTTATAGTCTTTTGTTGCCCCTGTCCCAACTCTTTTGGAACGTGTTGCAGGCATTAAGTTCCAAATGAGTAAATATTGGCAAAAAGACAATAATGTTTATTTGTTTGAACATTAAATATCTTGTCTTTGTAGGGTATTCAATTAAAAAGTTTACAAAAGATTGGTCCAATTCTACTGTACTCTGCACTATAGTGCTTAGGCTAATTTTTAAAACATCAGGCAAGGGAACACTGAGCTTGCTGTCCAGTAAACTGTCCAGGAGTGTATAAACACACTTCCCACAGTACAGCATTTAATGGAGTAGCCTTTTAAAATACATTTTATATATAAATCTAGAGATTGTATAGGTTTGTTATTTCAAATACGATTGTATGCATTCTTTGCTGTTTACCTGTGCTTAAATAATAAAAGCAAGAACCTCAGGATTTATTTTTATTATAGAGTGATTGATTGCATCAATTCAATTTATAGTTCAAGTGATGCAATTTTTTGTTATTATTTAACATGTCAACTAGGGGTCGACAGTTTAGCCTTATATGTGTTTGTAATAATAAACTATTCTAAAAAATAAAACATTGTTTTAATTTTAATATAAGCTTATCTCTCCAAGCATTTTTAAAAAAGATTTGACTCATTTGTTACTTTTATTTTTTAATTTTTGTTAATTTCGTTCATCTCATGGTGCCGAGAACTCTGAGTTGACTGTGAGGAAATTTTTAATTTGTAAATGCTGGCAAAATACCACATACAAACAACCAAATCTTATTTGAATAATACAACACATGGTGTTACATACATTTTTGATTTCACACCAAACAACACATCAGTACTGGCTTTGCAGCAATCCAAACAAACAGCAAAATAGCAATGACTTGCATCTTTCTTTTTCTTAGAACAAAAATTTAGCTTTTTACTTTAACTGTTTTTTGCAACTGGTTATTTTTAGTGCAATATTGTGACAAAAAAAAGAGAAGAGCACTACGACGAAGAAATGGTTTTGGCAACCACTGCGAAAAGTCCACAATGTAGTATGTGACATGTCCTGTGACTTTTGACTCACCCTGTAGTATAATCTAGTTTACTTTTCACAAGAGGGTGTAAAAGTGCTTCATCTGATACCCTAGAAAAGGCATTCAAAGGCTACTTTTGTTTAGTGTACCTCTTGGTGAGCAAAATTTTTGATAAGCTTTCTGTTAAGGTATAATGACACTGCAATCAGCCTCCTGAAGGCCTAGACTGACTACCAGTAAAGAGGATCATTAATGCTCCGACAAGCATGATCAGCTCTCGAAGATTCAGTGTCCGCCATCCAGGCACAGGTGGCACCTTCGCTACAGGGCCGGACCATTTCCAAGCACTTAGCAGAGGAATATTTGTTGTCATCCATAACATGTCCAGCCTTATACAGCCAGCCACTGTAATCCTTGTTTGTAGTGGTGCCATGCATGATATCCTGGACTGTTATGGAAATGAACCATATCAGTTTTAGCAAGGAATCAAGGGTTCTGGATCCATCAATACATTATCTATAATCCACACAGGGTCGCGAGCCAGCCGGTGCCCACCCGGGAACTCTGGGTGCCAATGCATCATATGGCACACACAGTCACACACTAAGGGCCACTTTAAAAACACCAATTAACCTAACACATATGTCTTTGGACTGTGGGAGGAAACCAGAATACCCAGAGTAAACCCACGCAGACACGGGGAGGACATGCAGACTCCACACAGAAAGGACCCTGGCCGTTCCACCTGGGATTGGACCCAGGACCTTCTTGCTGTGAGGCAGCAGTGCTACCCACCGAGCCACTGTGCTGCCCAAATCGTCAAAATATATTAACTAATTACATTTTCCTGCAGAATCTGGTACATTTTTTATTTTCCAATGCAGATTCCAAGTGCATCTTCATGCTCTTGTGTCCCCCCTAAATACGCTTTTGGTTTGTACTAGAATATCTGTACTATCTGTGCTAGTTGTGCCACAGGGTTAGACCCTCATACTCCAAAAAACATGATTTTTTTTGTTAATGGTCTTGAATAATTCAGTAGTTCTCACGCAATGAAGTTATCTGTTATGGTGTGTTACTTCAACTTGACCATAGATTTTCTACCTAAACCCACAAAACCATTCCCTCCATTGCAAATTACAGGGACTTAAATTCCAGTGCAAGGTTTCTCAAAACCAAGTAGAAAATCAAGTATAGGCTAGTAAAATTACTTTTATACATGATTACAACACACAGCAGCCTACTGCACAGCTTGACAACATATCAGGCATACGACTTTAGGCATACAAGGCATACAGCCTGTACATTTGTAATAAACTGTATGCCAGTTACTTTAGACACTGAGCTTTCTATCATGGCAGGGAGCCAGGGCAAAATGTAATATTGACAAATGCTATAGTCACTCATTGTTACAATGGTGCATCTGTGATACTTCTAAGGTGAGGTTGTGATTCTGGCTCAGCTGCAAAAAGTTAGATAAAAACATACTTTATATGTACTGCCATAATCACCAACTGCACTTATATTTTTCTTAATTACAGTAGATTAGGTCAACTGATAACCAATTAACCCAATCCAATCAACTTTCTTCAGAGACTTTGGTCTATGCTGACATGATAATATCACACAGATGCTACAAACTTGTCAGCTGCACATCCTTGACTCAAATGTCCACAACATTCCAAATGTGTTCTATTGGATTGAAATCTGGTGACTATGAAGGTCATTTAAAAACAGTAAACTCTTTCATGTTCAAGAAACCAGTTTGAGATGATTGGAGCTTTGTGACATTGTGTGGCATGGTGCATTATCCTGCTAATAACCATTAGAATATGGTACACTGTGGTCATAAAGGAATGGACATGGTTAGCAACAATATTCAGGTAGGCTGTAACATTTACAGTGCATCCGGAAAGTATTCACAGCGCTTCACTTTTTCCACATTTTGTTACATTACAGCCTTATTCCACATTGTATTAAATTAATCTTTTTCCTCAAAATTCTACACAAAATACCCCATTATGACCATGTGAAAAATATCTTTAGGCAGTTATGTCTATTCTTTTTGCAGTACTTCTGAAGCTCCATCAGGTTGGATGGGTGACGTCTGTGCACAGATATTTTCAGATCTCTCCAGAGATGCTTAATCGGATTAAAGTCTGGGCTCTGGCTGGGCCACTCCAGGACATTCACAGAGTGGTCCTGAAGCCACTCCTTTGAGATGTTGGCTGT
>JAVSBV010061124.1:0-10577 GCA_033117975.1 Parotocinclus spilosoma
CACCTGTGACCACTTTCTGTGTGCTTACATGACTAATTAGTCTGTGAGTGAATGGTTTGATTTGACACAAGTTCATGTTTTGGACTCCCCAAGTCAAAGGCCTGACCTTAATCCACTAGAATTATAATGTAAACAAAGGTAAGGTGAGGAAACCCAGCAACATAATAGAGATGAAGCTGTTCTATGTGGATGAAAAGGATAACATATCTCCAAGCCAATGTGAATTAGCAAAAATGTTTTTTGCAGTTAATGTTGCAGAAGGGAGTCACACCAAATACGTAAAGCAAAGTTTCACATACTTTTGCCATTCCCAATTATGTAATTTTGGATAATTTCCTTAATATTTTATAATACCTAATTTGTATAGATGGCTCCACACACAGTGGCTGTAGAATAGGTTGCACTGCCCAGCTTAGTGGCTTTTAAATATGACACTGCCTTGGGGTTTTACCTGTCAACAAATCAATTTATTATCTTTCTGGCCATCCTTCTGCCAAATGTTTTCCCATCTCTGAGGAAGAAATTGGCTGACTTGCACAGACACCATCAGACACATTTAAAATTAATTGGAAAGCCAACATTGAGTCAAGATTATTGTCCTGTGTGACATAATAATCACATACATACCATGGTAGGTCCAAAATCTGAAGAGTGAAGACTGTTGTAGCAGGGCAAGGAGGCATACCCACATTTTTGGGCATTCACTGACTGTACTCTGTTAAGCTTTTATATATATTTGTATATATATATATATATATATATATATATATATATAAAACCATGAAAACTCAAACTTGTAAAACATCTTTGCAAACTCCAGGGATTATTCAGTCCAAGATGTGACTCTACTGTCTGCAAATGTTACTCTGTAAAGTACACTACAACCAGGTCCAGACTTAAATACCATTTTCTCCAATTACTCCATATTTAACAGGCTCTCTGTTGCTTTATTGAAAGGCTTTTACTGCAAAGGCTTTCAGTCTCTGAAATCATATATATTAGTGTTAAATCACAAAGGTTCTTCTAGTGTTTTCAGTGAAAATTAAACGCTAATAGCCAATTTACTGATGTTAGAGTAGAAACATTTGTTCGTTTTGTACAGGAGTTGCAACTTTGGTTGTAACTTTAGCTAGCAAGTAACGGACAGTTGATCAGTTGAATCAGTTAAGCATGAAGATGGTGAGATGACCATATTTCTGTGCATTTAATTATATATCACTGTATTGACATAGACCATAATATAGAACTTAAAAAGTATCTTAATAGACAATAAAATAAAAACAACTGATTTGGTTAAAGCAATAAATGCAATGTTGCATATGTTGCCACTTCAAAATCACTCAATCAAATATTGCAATAGCGGAGAGGTTAGTGCTGAAGATCCCCTGTTTTATTTCAAACCCTGACTAATGTGAAGTTTGCATGTTTTCTGTTCGTGTGGATTTTCTTTGGGTATTCCGGTTTTCCTCCCACATTCTAAAAACATTAGAATACATAAGATTAATTGGTGTCTCAGCGAGTGTGTATTAGGATTTGATGCCCAGTGCTGACGGTTAGGTCCTGGCTTTAGTTATTTAATGCGTTATTGCTAATGACTCAGCATTACATACTTTGGACTTTGACTAAAGGTATGCACCATGTAAATATAAAGGGTTTACAAAAAATAACTGCGTACAAACAAAATGTGCATGTTTCAGTACAGGTGTGACGTGTTTTACACCTGCAGTTAGTGTTATTCTTAACTAAAAGCTATTATTTTGCATTACTTGTTTTTCCCCATTATCTTGTGGCTCCAGTTTAAAGTGAAAGAAGCAAAATGATATGAATGCTGATTCACAATTGTGAGTAAAGGCAAAATTGCATAACTGTTCCTTTGAGACTGGGTGCTAAGATGTAATAGACGCAGCTTCACATTCTGAACAAAAAAAAAAGTCTTTAGAGACACAACACGTGTCTTTTCCTCTCCGCCTTGCAAATAAGAGCATCTGAACAGAAAGCTAAACACAAAGCGATAAGCACACTATTGTCATTTGCACTGACTGAGTCCATGTTGGTCACGCTGCCCTAAATTCAGATTCATTAAGTCTGCTGCGTCATCACAGTCTGTCTTTAATGAGTTTTGATCTGGGACTGTGCTGTCTAATAAAGATCTTGGCAATATGTGGAGATTAAATCAGCTGTGACAGTGTGAAAGCTCTTGCTGAATGCTTCAGTGACCTCTCATTACAAGCAACTGATGGGCTCTGGGTCTCCAGCCACACAAACTCCTCGCTTTTCTGCCGAGGAGATCTGCTATGTGGTGATCCCGATCGACATGGTGGTGCTAAATACAGGGTGAAGTTGTACAAATAGGCAGAGAAGAAATGCTAATACATATAATTTCCATAACTGTTTTAAACCAAATATCAGTATATAGTGAGATTATGAATCTTGAATGCTGTCTGATTTAGGCTGGTTGCGAGTTAATAGTTCTACAGCATCAACTCCAATGAAGTTGGGACATTATATAAAACATGAATAAAAACAAAATGTGATGGTTTGCAAATCCTTTTCAACTCATATTCAATTTAATACACTATACAACCAATATACACTACAACAATCAAATATTTAATGTTCAAATGGATAAACTTTATTGTTTTTTTTTACAAATATTTACTCATTCTGAATTTGATGTCTGCAACACATTTCAAAAGAGTTGGGACAGCGAAAGACCGGGTAAGTTGAGGAATGCTCAAAAAAACACCTGTTTGGAACATTCCACAGGTAAGTGTCATGATTGGGTATAAAGGGAACATCCCTGAAAGGCTCAGTTATTCACAAGCAAGGATGGCCGAGGTTCACCATTTTGTGAACAACTTCATGAGCAAATAGTCAAACAGTATGTTGGAGTTTAGGTATTTCATCATCTACAGTCCATAATACCATCAAAAGATTCATAAAATCTGGAAAAATCTCTGCAAGTAAGCAGCAAGTCCAAAAACCAACAATGAATATGAATTTACCATGCAAAGCAAAAGCCATATATCAACAACAACTAGAAATGCTGCCCGCTTCTTAGGGCCCGAGCTCATCTGAGATGGACTGGCGCAAAGTGTCCTGTGGTCTGATGAGTCTACATTTCTATGGAAATCAAAAAGAAAATAAAGAAAAAGGACTGAATTTATATTAAAAGCCAGCATCTTTGATGGTAAGGGGGTGTGTTAGTGCCCATAGCGTGGGTAACTTGCACATCTGTGAAGGCACCATTAACGCAAAAAGATACATACACGTTTTGGAGCAGCATATGCTGCAATGTCCAAGCAACGTCTTTTTCAGGGACGTCCCTGTTTAGTCCAGCAAGATAATGCCAAGCCACATTTTGCACATGTTACAATAGAATAGTGTGGCTTCATAGTAAAAGAGTGCTGTTACTAGACTGGCCTGCCTGCAGTTTTGACCTTCCTCCCATTGAAAATGTGTGGCGCATTATAAAGTGCAAAATACGGCAACGGAGACCTTGGACTGTTAGCAACTGAACTTGTCATCAAGCATGAATGGGAAAAAATTCCACCTACAAAGCTTCAGTAATTATTGTCCACAGTTCCTAAAATGCTGATTGAGTGTTTTTAAAAGGAAAGGTGATGTAACAGTGGTAAACTTCTTTGCTTCTTTGGAATGTGTTGCAGGCATCAAATGCAAAATTAGTGAATATGTGCAATAAACAATAAAGGTTATCTGTTTGAAAATGAAATAGATTTTCTTTGTCGCGTATTCAGTTGAATATAGGTTAAAAAGGATTCGCAAATCATCATATTCTGTTTTTATTCATGTTTGTGACGACGTAACCAACTTCATTTTAATTGGGGTTGTCATTACTGCTGGCAAATCATAGATTTGGTTAGTCAAGTCGGCTTTGTTTCAGTAATGCTTTTTTACAATGGAGGCAGAAGATGAATGAGGCAAGTCTGAGCACAGCTAGAACCACAATTAGTTAATTAAACATGTGGAACCAGGCATAGCTGCTGTTTGACTGGAGTGTAAACCCGCAGTCACATTGGCACACCATGGGTAAGACTGTAGTCTCTTAAAATAGAAGCTGTGTGGCAGGTTTACGGCAGCACTTTGAGCTTTGTGCCTGAGGGTGGCTTCAAGCCACTGTCTTTTGGGTAAGATGATTAGTTAAACTCCGGGGAAGACCTCATATGGTCTGTTCTGAGCATGCGTATCTTTACCAATGATGTGAACATGAGTGAACCATCAATCTCAACTCTCTCCCAATGGATGAAACCATCGGACTAGGTGATTACTCATCCCTACTGTGATTTACAAAGGGCATATACTGATGATCTGATTATCATACTAAATTATGTCTTCTGTTCACAGTGCAAAATTAAGTTCTCAATTAATTTAAGTAATAACAATCTAAAGCTATGTTTTATGATCAGAAGTATGACAAATGTCAAACATGTGAAAGTCATTCACAGACTGCATTGCCACTTCCCAGATCTGTATCATTTACCACATACTGTTTGTATGTGACCCAGATCGAAATGGGAACATGGCAAATGTGATGTGTTCTGATTGCTGTTCAAACTGTTATGAAAAGGATAAATTATCAATATAAGAAAAAAGCTGTTATGTAGATTTTTTAATAGATTTCGCAGGGTAGATTTTACATGGCAGAAACTCAGACATGCAGACAATCTGCTAAAGTTCAAACTGAACATCAGAATGGGATTGATTTTGAATTTTGCATGGTTGCTGGTGTTAGCTGGGCTGATTTAAGTATTTAGGAAACTGCTGATCTACATTTACATCAATTAGGAGGGATGCCTTTATCCAGGGTGCATTCACATCCAGCCGTCTCTAAGGTTTAAAGAGCATTGTCCCATAAATGAAAATATCCAGTGAGCAACAAATCCATCTCTAAAGCATTTACACCACAATAATCCACAGTCAGTCATACTGTGTACAAATTGAAGAAATAGAAGACTATTGTTACTAAGTCAACCTACAAAGATCATTCCAAGAGCAAGGGCTGCAATGTTCATGAGTCACATTGATGTAAATGTTCAGTCCATCATTAGTATAACACTAAACAACAACAATGTGCATGACAGGGTTGCAAGGAGAAAAGCTATTGATTTGCATAAAATGCAGTACATTGCTGCCCACCACACTTCATATGAACAAACCAGATGATTGGAGATTACACAGAAAAATATTTTGGTTTAAATAAGAAGCATTATGTCTAATAAAAACTACACTATATTGCAGAATAAGAGCCTTATCCCACCTATAAAACATGTGATGGTAGTATCATGATTTGGCACTGATCTGAATCTGAGCCAGAAAAACTTGCCAGCATTGCTATAACAATAAATTCTGAATTATGCCAGGAAATTCAAAAGGAAATTGCCAGGACATCTGGCCGTGACATGAATATCAAGAGAAGGGGGTTCATGCAACAAGACAAGAGACTCCAGCACAGAAGTTGGTTAAAGAAGAATAAAGTTAATGTTTTGGAATGGTCACTTAGAGAGTACTGAATTTGATCCAACAGAAATGTAGTGGAAGCAGTTCATATGTGGAAACCCACCAAAATCACAGAATTAAAGCTGCTCTGTATAAAGGAATGGGCTAAAAGCCGATGTGCATGACTGACTGACAGTTACTGGAAACTTTTATTTGTAGTTATTGTTGGACAATGGTATCATATCAGATACAACTGTATCAACCACAGCTGCATACACATATAATACAACAAAACTGTTTGCACGCCCCACCTCAGAAAGGGGTTTTGGTCAAAGTGCAGGATTACAGGATACATGAAGAGGATTAATGGTTACTCAAGGGGCTAACAGTGGCAGCTTGGTGTTACTGTGATTTGAACTTTTAGCCTTTTAATAAATAGCCCAGAACCTTTACCACTGAGTGACTCAAACAAATGCCTTTTTTGCCATATTTCCCACTCATCTTTCTTTTTCAGTATCTATCACTCTTCTCTTTTTGCTTTCCCACCCTTTCTCTCTTTTGGCTTTAGGCCCTAATGATTCTCCCATTCCTCTCTCTCCAGCTCGTACCTTCACCATGGTAACCTCCAGAGTACACATGATAGATACTTGCAGCCCAATCATCAAGTCAGCATATATGAATCTGCCTGGAAATTGATAGGGAAGTTTGGATCCAGTTCATCGATCGTCTACATTCAGCAAATTTCCCAGCTCAGTAAAGTGAGACTACTTAAATGATTTCTCGGCAGTTTACGTACGACCCACAGCCGGCACTCGAGCATGCCAACAAGACTGAGGAGGAGCTCTGAAATATTACGCTCTCTCAGATAAGAGACCTTATGGGGTTTTTTTTCATTCCGTAAGCCAAGGTGATAAGTGGAGCTTCTTCCGTCAGAGTCCTTGAGAAACCAGAGGTTTGACATCATGATACAGATGGTGTTAAAAACACTTGACCGTGTAGTGCTTTTACAGCATGTCAACATTTTATGTGCTAACTATTTTAGCAGTGTTAACACTAATCTCTACTCACAGCCTGTATCGTATAAGCAATTAGCACCAATATCCTGACCTTTCTGCACTAAGAGCATTCTAACTAACCTATAGACCAAGTCTAGCACTAAACAAGTGAATATATGATAGATCAAAATTGAAATCTTCGACAGAAATGCCCCCCCCACCAATATTTTATTAAAGCTGTTACTGTTTTATACAGTTTAACTCAAATTTTCAACTTCTAAATAATACAGTAGAAAGTGTGTCTTTTTTAATTTGAGGAATTCAACCCAGACCTAAAAACAATTAAATAGCCACAACACAATTAGCAATAAACAAAAATAATTAATAACAGCAAATATCTTAATTTATACAATGAGGAAATGAGAAGTTCAGGTCAGTTCAGCCAGTCGGCATTACTCTAAATGAGTGAGAATATAATAGGAAAGGATTAAAATGCAGAAGTATTGCCTTTTAAAGCAAAATCTTATCTAACGCAATTTAGGAAAATACACAACATCCCAAAGCCCTTTTGAACCTGAAGAGGATTTTGAAGACTTTAACAATAGTAGAAAGTGGGAAGTAATTATTTTGTAATGTAACAATACATGATCAAACACACAGCTACGTTCATAACACCATACCAACACAACCACAAATAACCAGAATTTCCTTCAGAATAGTATAAAATTAAAGCTTAATTCACAAAAATATTTGACTGAAAGTTAATGGAACACTCAAAATACCACAATAATTACCCTTACAATTTAATTGTACAATTATTTTAAAATTATTGCCTGTGGCAACTGCACACACACACTAACATTCTGCTAGATTCTGTGAGGTTAGGTTAAAAAGTATTCCTTTAATCAGTTTCCTAGTATTTTTGGTTTGCATGCCAATTTAGGTCACTCCAGTTCAATTGTGCAGAGAGAATAGCCTGTAACAACAATAATGATCACATTTTCTGCCTCATAAGAAACACACCACCAGCCTTTCTCTTGTTCTGAGTGTAATGTGGCATTTAATCACACAAGAGACACGTATTAACTGTTCTGTTTGACTCGGTGTGCCTGAGGTTTTTTTGATCAGCGTATTAATGGGGCGGATTATCTGTCAGTCTTGCACTTTTGGGTTCTGAAACTAAGGCTCTTAGGATTTTACAGTCACAGTTTCTAGGCCCTGTCTGCTCTCATTTAAAGAGGTTTTAATACATGTTTACACAGGATTCACAACAGTGCTATAGGCACACATTTGTAGGGTCAGTTATTCTTAGTAATTTACAAATTCTTAAAGCTACTAAAATGTATTACATCCTTTGAAAGGAGCAAATCTCCAGATTTGAATTGCAGGGAAGAAATCGACATAATCTGGTTGAAATGCTCAATTCGTTTATGCAAGAGTGGCTGAACATTGATGTCGCATGCTTCCAAAAATTTGTCCAGTTCATGCCAAATCGAATTGCAGATGTTGTGCGTGCTAATGGTGGTACTTTTCATTAAGTGACTTTTTCAGTGAGCTTTAGTGCCATATTCAAATACTAAGACACTGAAGGTTTGTAGTCAGAGGCTGTCATAGTTTTCAGGACAAGGCAAAAATGGACTTTATAGTTTTTACTGTTTATACGATTTATTATATGTTTAAAAAGGGCTTCAGACATACAGTATCTTACAAAAATGAGTACACCCCTCACATTAAAAAATATATTTTATTATATCTTTTTATGGAACAACAATGCTACAATCTAAAGTAGTCAATCTACAGCTTGTATAACAGTGTAAATTTGCTGTGCCCTTAATATAACTCAACATACAGCCATTAATGTCTAAACCACTAGCAACAAAAGTAAGTACACCACTGAGTGAAAATCGCCAAATTTTGCCCAAAGTGTAATTATTTTGTGTGGCCTCCATTATTTTTCCACATTGCTTTACCTCTCATTGGCATGGAGTTTAGTAGAGCTTCACATGTTGCCACTGGAATCCTTTTCCACTCTTCCATGATGACAAGACCTTGCGTTCCTCCACAGATTCTCAGTAGGGTTAAGGTATGGAGACTTGCTTGACTTTCAGTTTCTTTAGAAAGTACGTGGTTGTCTTGGAGGTGTATTTGAGGTAGTTATCATGTTGGAATACTGCTCTGTGACCCAGTTTCAGAAGTTAGGGAATCATCCTCTGCTGTAGTATGTCACAGTACATGTTGGCATTCATGGTTCCCTCAATAAACTGTAGCTCCACAGAGCTGGCAGCCCTCATGCAGCCCCGAACCATGACATTCCCACCACTCCATGTTTGACTGTAGTCAAGACACACTTGTCTTTGTACTCCTCAAATGCTTGCCGTCACACACGCTTGACACCAGATGTGTTATTATTGGAATCAATTAAGTTTATCTTGGTCTCGTCAGACCGCAGAACATGGTTTCAGTAATCCATGTCTTTAGTCTACTTGTCTTCTGCAAACTGTTTGAGGGCATGCCTGTGCATTATCTTTAGAAGATACTACCTTCTGGGACGACAGCCATACAGATCAGTTTGATACAGTGTGCAGCATATGGTCTGAGCACTGACAGGCTGACCCCCCACCCCTTGAACCTTTGCAGTTGGCAGCACACCTATATCTATTTTTAGAAGCCAACCTCTGGATATGATGCTGAGCATGTGCACACAACATTTTTGGTTGGCCAAGACCTGTTCTGAGTGGAACCTCTCCAGTTAAATCATATGTTAAACTGTAAAGTGTTGGCCACCATGCTGCAGCTCACTTTCTTCTTATAGCCTAGGCCATATTTATAAAGAGCAACAATTCTTTTTTTTCAGATGGTGGAATCATGGTTTGGGCTGGCAGCAGAATTAGTAATCATACCGAACTCTATGTCAGCAGAAATGGATCTTTGGCTTCTGTCCTGACCCTGTAGTGGTACCCTATTCTGAGACAGTTGGAAACAACTTTCTTTTCATGGACAATAATGCAAGGCTTTAGGAGACAGTAATCGAATGCATGAACTGGCCTTCACGTTTTCCAGACATTATTTGAACCCCATTGAGCATGCTTGGTATGTACTGCCTCCCACAACACTTCTTGAGCTGGACGTTGCCCTGGAGCAAGATTGGGAGAGGATCCCACAAGAACAGCAGGACAATCTGATCCTGTCAATGCCCCATCGCTTTCAGTGTTTCGGCAAGATCGTCTTGTTTGACATGCTTCTGTTCACCCCATGAATATATCACTTGCTCCTCAATCACCATAATTCAGTTTGCATCTAATTTGCATAATCATACAACTTTCTCTGACTTTTCATTTGCTTTTCTGATGATCTAGTTCAGTGAAATAAAATCACATTTTTCTTTTTTTAATCGCTTCATATTAATTTAGAACATTCTCCTAATGTCTGTGAGCAGTGTATTAAAGAGAGTATAAGAAGTATAAATGAGTAACATGGCATTATTTAGTTTAGCAAACCGAGCTGCTGTAGGACAGCAGAGTGGAGTTGTCAGTGGTTAGCACAGCTGCTGCACATCTCCAGGGATCCCCAGTTCTTATTTCTGTTTAGCAACAAGATGAGAGAATGCATCAAAATGTTATAAATTATTTATTCATCTATATATTCTATTACAATGGCTGCACTTCAAACTGGTTATAATTCGTAATGCTGGACTGGTCTTTGACTATGTTTTACCAAAAAAGTACTTAATTGTTGGCTTTGTTAAAAAAACAAAACCATAATACCCACCAGCCAATCAAAATGAAGACAGAAACATGACAACAAACCGGGTTAAACACTGTAATAAAAATCTTTAACTGCTAATTATATATTTTTTTTCTTAATCATGAATAGTTGTAGTGATTTTGCAAGGGGCAACAAGCCATTACTCCACTGGGGCCGAATAACACCTCTTAATTCCTCTTTGTATCAGAGCTTAAAGTTCTGGACTACTGATTGGAAGGTCGTGAGTTTAAGTCCTAGCTACATCAAGTTGCCTCTTTTGGGTGCCTGTGTAATACCCTTATCATCCTCAGTCCCGAGAGAGGACATGTCAAAAACAGATGATTTTTTGCAAAGAAATATGTTTGCTGCAGCCATTTAAAA
>JAVSBV010061135.1:0-10576 GCA_033117975.1 Parotocinclus spilosoma
CTGTAACAGTAATAAACAGTGTACAGTACTGGACTCTATTCTTCATCCGCTGCACGTAGTTGCACGTAGCTCGACTTCCGACGCAAAACCGCGTAAGTCGGAACGAGGCGTCGTATAAAGCGTCGTAACCACGAAACGACGTAACTTGAGACCGTCGTAAACAGAGGACTACCTGTACTCCTTCCTCAGTACAAATAAATGCAATTGGAGCGCAGGGGAGACCCATACAATATGGCGGCCGCCCGTTACGCCCGCGCCAATAAGCGGTTTCAGTCCATTAGGCGTGCTCTAAAATTCAAAATACAATTCAAAATACAAATTTTGATTACAATCATGTATAAGTAGTATTTTTGGAAAGAGAGCCCTCATATAGTTGGAAAATGTCTAATCTGGTCACTCTTTGGACACCCCTGTATTAGTAAAAGTACCACTTCATCTTGTATCATCAGACTTCCTCTGCCAGTGCTGCACCTGACTGTAACCTGCTTAACATTCAGGATATGAGCAGCTCAGTCTATTACCGTCCGACAGAAGCCTGCTGTGAGCAGTCAGACGGTTTAATCTAGTTACATTCTGACACGGATCAGCCTGAGTCTGGAGAAACCCTCTGAGCTTCCCGTCAGCTTTATTACTCAGCAACGCTGGGTCTCGATGACCAGGACGACAAATCTTGAATTTATAGAAAAAGCTGCAACGTTTATTTGATATCTTTTTATTTACTGGATCAAACCGTGTAATGGAAAAGGAGAGCCTTGCATCAGTGAGGATCTCTCAGATCAGACTAATCTCAATATACACTACAGTGCAAAAGTCCTAGGACATCAATAGACTTGCAGTTTTAACAGTGGTATAATTAACGTGTATAACATATTGTGGAAAATTGTACCCCAAATTCTCAAACTTATAACTATATAATCCTCCACTGATATTCATTCAATCATAATCTTAGTGTGATATATCATCTAAAAAAACAAAACAAACAAACAAAAAAAACTGTCGTCATCTGCCACTGTCATCTACAGAAGCTGATTTTTTTAAAATGAACACTGCATACTAATTTCCTGTATTTTCTGGTTATATTATATTAAAGAAATTGACAAATAATTACATAGGCTCATTATACAGTTTAATTTTCCTAAAACAAAGGTATATGTATATACAGTTGAATCCGGTTAATTGAACCACCGCTTAATAGGACCAGGCACTTTTCGGACCAAAAGAAAAGAAACAAATCCTATTATATATGTGTAATGTTATTCGCATATTTGGACCAAAATTCCGCTTAATTGGACCAAAGAACGTGAGAGCAAATAAGAAAAAGAAGCCACAAGTTGCCACCTAGTGGATGCAAAGCGGATCAGAGATTTATGGGAGGATTTTTGGGATCCTGGGAGAATTTATGCTTTTATCAAAAGTCAGGAAATCCGAAAAGTTGTGTTGACAAGAGCAAAATCAGCGGGAGGTGAACACGCCCACCACTTTCTTGATTCTGTTCAAGTGCAGTCGGTCAAGAGAACACGTCAAATCACACTGGATAAGTTCTCAAACGTTGACTGGAATTTAGTAAGAACTTGTTTATTTACAGTATTATGCTTTGCATGCTGAGTACCTGTACATTGTGTTGTAGATCGTTTCAAAAAACTTGCTTGCGAATTTATTTTTCAATGAACAAACTTCGTAAGCAACAGTAGTTATTGTTTGTATGTTCATTATATGTTTATATCAGCTTATCAGTTTATATATGCCTGATCAGGAAGTCTGGAAGACCGGGAAGCAACCTATTATCCAATTTTCCAGAAGATGTGGTAAAGCTCAAAAAGATTGGAATGAAGATCAGTGGAAAAGAAAATTATTGAGTTACGTTTTTTGGGTCCAAACATTGGCATGTTATATAAGGTCATTAAATCTTAATGGTGGCCTGAAATTATTGCACAGTACTGTATATCTGGAAATGTGTATAACATTGCGGTTAATGTGACTAGCTACAACACTAAGTAAATGGTTTGTCCCATTTACATCAAAGGTTGATTAAACACAAGAGCAATTCATGTGCATGTTACCATGTGCACTCTTACCTTATTAAAATAGTTATGGGTTAAGATAAGTGAAACATGAGGCCAGGAAAAACTTAAATGAAAAAGAATGAACGAGGACATACCCTTCACAGGCGTCCGTTCAAGTCCAGTTTTGACAGCTGTTATTCTCTGGGGAACATCCACACGGGGTGGGAGGTGCGGGTATGGGATGCAAATCTGCAGAAGAGATAGAGAACAATGTACAACAGTTAAGGGGGAGTTCAGCTGAGATTTGCAAATAAAATGCGAGTTACACAGCTCAAATTCTATCCAAAAAAAGACCCTGAGCTAGAGTTATAGTACTCTGTGGAGTCCAGTCACGGTCTTGTCTCGACCTCATTTAAACTCAGAAATTGTTGTCGAGACCAGCCGAGTCCAATGTATTTGTCTGAGGTAATGTTAAATTGAATATTAACAATCCATTCAAACAGAATAAATCAGCTTATTTTCTCTACATGCTTAAATAAAATCTGCACTTGATTGGCTTAAATCAAGGGCCTGCTTTTCTCATTCAGGATCCAATCAATGAACGTTTTATTTTGAATAGTCTGATGTTATTTAATAATAAGAATAGATAGAAAGGATGTTGTTGTTTATATTCAGTTGACTTTGTGATTAAGTTTGAGAGAAGAAGGGAAACAAAATCATCACCATAATTTACTCTCAAAAGTTACATTACCTTAGTCAAACTAAGACTGTAATATAATAATTATAATAATAATAATTTTAGGCTAGCTGTAATGTTGTATTTTACAAAACATCTGATAAAATAATATTATTTACACTGCTCACAAAAATAATTTTGTGATATTAATATATAGTATAATAATATATTAACATATAATTAATGTAAAGTTAATTACAAACTAAACAGTTTCCATTTTTTTCTTTTTATTCTTGTCTGATAAAAACCGGCTCGGTCCATGGCTTGAAAATAACCCTGAGCAATAGTGTTGTAATCAAGACTGCTAGAGCAATATCTGAGGCAAAACCAAGACAAAACTGAGATCGCCCATTTGTGGTCCCGAGGCAAGATTAATCTACTATATAACAACAATGAGCAAACCAAAATCAGTCCTGATGCCAGTGGGTCGCTGGGTTAGTAGGTGAGATGGCATGGCAGCAGAATGGGATGTTGGTCATGCTTCTGATTCTAATCTCAAAGTATAGCTCATTTAAAACTTCTTAGTGGTTACATCAGTGTTTACTAATATTTCCTTAAACCCCCTGGAGCAAAGGGTATAAACTTAATTTATCAATGTCAGTCCAGTCTCAGTTTCTCTCCTACATGTACCATGAATCTGTTTTGATGGAACTCTCATGATAAGTTAATAGAGGGAGATGGGTGAACGACCATGGCTCCGGATGAGATGATTTAAGTGAAGTCCATCGTCAATAAATAATGAATGGTGCAGTTTTACTACTGTGAGACTGACAGGTGTGTCACAGGTACGAGTCTTCGAGATATATTTACATACTATTATTCTATGGCTATTTAATACTGAGATAATTATAGAAAAAGTATGTGGAGATTATATTTTAAATCAGATCCCATTCATTTTATGACAATTTTTTAAATCATGATGTAATGCAAGGCAAAAAATATTTTTATTCTGTAGCTCCTCTTGAATGAGTCCCCCTCCCCTCCAGAATCCTGGACAGGCCATTAATAATATTTATTTTATGATGAATATCTCTTTTGGCTGAATGGAAGACAGTTGTGTTCCCAAACCTAATGGAAGCTCTGTGGATCAGGTTTCCATTGTTTAAGAGCAAAGGCTATATTAGTGGTGAAAGTTCTCAAAGGCTACTTGTGGCTAGTGTACCTCTTAGTAAGAGACTGGCTGCTGGACATGCCTCCATGATGCCCTCTAACACATTTTGTCCAGTGTACATATTTTTATAGGGGGGCACTGAAAAGCAGTATGGTTGTGTTGATGAAAAGCCACCATCTGGTGAACAGGTCCAAATGACCAATACAGATAATCAGAAAAGAGTATTGTTTGATCCACAGACCAGCACGAGCAGTTTGCATAGTTTCATTTCAGTCATCCAGACACAGATGGCACTGTCACTACACACCCAGTCTCTGCCCGGACCATTTACAGGTGCTTAACAAAAGGAAATGGGTTGTTAAAGCACCCATTAGGTTTTGTGCAAGTGATAGCCATCTACTGTCAATTCTTTTTCTAGTGGAGTCGTGAGTGAGAAACCTGGACTACTCCGGACTGGATGCATATTGAATTTTGAGACAAAAATGTATTTATCTGTGATGTGGCGATGCTCGAGTATGGAGGCCTATATGCTCGAGTAAGGCCCAAACTGCTGGTATGACGATCAGGCAAGTCAGACACCCCTAGTGATACAAGGGTTTTATCCTCCCCAGTCACTAGATTTATCACAAATTGAGCATTAGTGGGAGCAGCTGGGATGCTCTTCGTCAACCTACAAGTACGTAGGATCTACATGCGGAGTTGCAATATTTGTGGGTAAATTTTCCACAAAATACCATACAGAATCTGACCTGGACAGGGCATATATCCCAGACCTAACAGGGAAATTTGAGCCTCCTTTCAATTATACAGTTTTCCCCAATAAACTTATCGTTACACTCTAAGATTGTAATCATAATAATATAAGAAGAAAGTTTAATTTGATTCCGATAACACCTTTTTGGTGCATTATTTTATTCATAACTCCATTATAAATGAGGTATGGAAATATTAAAGCAGTCACAGAAGCAATACCAGAACTGTGGAAGCTTCTTCATCATGAATTATCATCTTCCCTGATACTAATGCTCACAGTTTTGGAATGAGACCAGAAGCCAGTGTATTTCAAAATGCCAATTCGTTTAGAAAAACAGAGAAAGAGTGCGATTACCATGCTTAAGTATTTCTGTAGCTTGTTGACGTAAAAGTCCTCTCTCCTCAATCCTGCATTGCTCGTAATGAGAGGTAACCGCAGCAAACGACATGCATTTTTAGCCTCAACTCAGGACATTAGAGAAACCACTGGCTCGTCCAAATTCAATTACAATTCGAGTAAACCACATTATTGAACCATTAGCGTTAATTGACCTCTTGGAAACCTGTTAGTGTCCTGCTGAGGAGGATACAGCAAATGCACTTATGAGCTTATCAAAAACCAGACTGCACTCCAGGGCAACATGGCACGATTAAACATAGAAGCCATTTCCATTCTTCAATCGCTCCATCCCAATGTTTCTCAGTCTATTGGCATGATATCAGATCAGATCTTCATTTCCACAGGAAATCCAGGCTTTAGATGCTATATGCTGTAGACATTGTGATACAGAGTTAGCGCAGGTGTGATGATAACGTCGTCTGGATGGATTCCTACTGCCAGGATCAAAGTGGCTTTATTACCTACACTGACAACGAACTGTACGCTTTAGCTTTTACTGGACAACTAATCCACTGAGTCCATGTGTAAAAAGCAATGGCTTTGTAAAAAGGAAAGAAACAACCTCTGCATTCAAACTTAATTGCTTCCACAAGGCCATTCAAACTCCGAATGGTTCAAAGTGAGAATCAAATTTCTCCATAAGATGTAATGTAAACAGAATTAATTAGTTCCCTCAAATGATGTTTTTTTTACACCAATAATTGTATGTAAGGCGAATTGTCTTTGGAAGATCGCACTATTCCGTGATAATAACAGTCACAAAAAAAATTTAAATGCACCATTCAATGTCCGAATTGTTCAAGTCAAGTCAGATTTATTTCTGTAGCTCTTTTTACAGTGGGACATAGTTTTAAAGCAGCTTTATAAAATTATATTAACTTATAAGGCCAATCCCAAACTGAGCAAGCCTATCGTGACAGGGGTAAGAAAAAAACTCCCTAAACGCCTGTAAGAAAGTAACCTTGGGAAAACCAAGACTCAAAAAGGGACCAAACCTTAAGCTTAAAAGTTACATTTAAGAATGACATTTGTTGTAATAGTGATACTAAGTAAATAATAACAGATAAATAGTGCACAAAAATATGCAGATCAGTATATAAGAGTCACTTTAGGATCTTGAGTCCTTGGCAGCACCTCGTCCCCTGACAACTGACAGATTAAGAGAGTTACTGCAAACTGGTGGAGTCAGGGCGTGGCTCGTTCAAATTCACTGTATGACATGCAAAAAACATGATATATTATAGTTTTATTAATGATCATACATTTTCTCTAAAATATTAGTCTACATATTATTATTTATTTATTATTAGATTTTCTTAATATTCCTTTCGCTTGTGTTTATTTACAGCATCACTACAAAGGTATTAATCAGGTTACTTTTTCAGTTTTATTCTCACATACAACATCCAAGCCACTTAAGCAGGACTGGCAGGCCACTGACGCCTCAGGCTCGTTTCAGTTTAGGATTGGCCTTACATAAGAGAGGCTAAAAGAAAATTGTCGAGCTGCTTTGAGACATTGCTTCATTGTAAAAGGCATTATAGAAATAAATCTGACTTTATTAATAATACTGCTTCATTAATATTCTTCCAAATGAGTCAGGGGTATGTACTCCAATAAACTCCAGAAACAGTGCAATGAGAAAGAGGTCTTTTTCAACTGGTTTACCTGATATTAAATGGTTTATAGAGAAAACCATCATCCTTAGTTCTTTTTGCCAACACTATCTGAAGTTGAAGACACTAATGTTGAGCCAAACTGCAACCTTTTTGATACAAACTTTTGGACTTCACTGCACAGCGGTGACCGCATGCTTTTGTGTTGGTAAATTGAACAAGACGTGCAGCCCAGAGTAATCAGCGATACAACCTCTACCTTCATTCTGGTTGTAAAATTTAATGAGAAAATTCCAGCCTGGATCAGAACGGCATTAAAGCGTACAGCAGCTCATTCCCACTGATCACCACCATGCATGTTCTCAAAGTGTCAATTCTGCACATTTAATTAACTTTGCTACTCCGAGCATGAGCGCCTGGTGAATAATAGAGCTCAGATTCATCCAGCGGAGCCAGGATAAATGACTTTTTTGTCTCTTCTGTTGACTGCATACAAGTCTTAGATGCTCAAAGCTTTAGAGAGCTTTTCAAAAGAAAATGAGTCGTACCTGTAGGCCATTGTGGAGCTTACTGAGATAAGAACTGCCTCGCACGTCAAAGTCGGCTTTCAAGTGGAAAAATCAGAACCTGTTCCAATTAGATTTGAGCTGGTGCACATTCAGTGTACATTCAATCTAAACCATTTATCCTGTGGTTAATCGTACACCTTTATTATAATCTCTATAAAACATGCAGATGCAGACAGGAGTGGTTCCTACGGTCAAACATAAACACCCAAACTCAAGAAAACAGACAAAGCGACAGAAAATGACAGAAACCTTACTAGTCAGCGTGGTGAAGTATATGTGATGTTTCTCCAAAGATCCTGGAAACCAAAGTAGTATACACAGCACCAAATTAACCACAGTTTTAATGCGACCATGGTAGACATGGTCTTCTACCAGAAAGAAACTAAGGTTCCTAATGGCATCTCTATAATAATTGCTAAGTTGGGTGAACTGAAAAAAGCCTCCACATCAGTGTAAGTGCAGTGTTCAGAATGATCCATCACCCAAACAGGACCTGATTTGTGCTGGTCCTGTGGGGGTCCTTACCATAAGAGAAAAATATAAAGGGGATGAACAGAATTTAACCTGTAATGTAATTTTTTTTCCGTTTTAAATGTAATTAAAAGTTGTAAACAGTCAGAACAGGTAGAAATAACTGTAATGAATCAGTTATAGTCAGCTCAATTCCATTTCTATTAAACGTGTATTTATGCTATAAAACGGTGAGTACCTGTATACACAAAGTTACCATAAGATACTTTAGTAATTGGATGGATGGATGGAAGGATGGATGGATGGCATAACCATAGTTATAGTAAACTACAGTAAAATCATGAGTTCATTTTTGTAATCTACTGTACAACTGGGACGGCTCGGGGGGGTAGCACTGTCGCCTCACAACAAGATCCTGGTTCAATTCCAGGGTGGAGTGGCCTGGGTCCCTTCGGTGTGTGGTCTGCATGTTGTCCCTGTGTCTTCGTGGGGTTACTCTGGGTACTCCAGTTTCCTCCCACAGTCCAAAGACATGTGCGTTAGGTTAACTGATTGAAATGGGCACTGATGTAGCGACATTAAAGAAGCCATATAAACAAACTGTACAATTAGGGTGTAGTTTGACCTTCCAGCAGGAGAAAAGTACAAATACAGCAAAATGTTTGTTTTTTCTAAACTCCCTTAATAACTTTATAAAAAAAGATGAACAAGGAGTCAGGAGCATGTAAAAAAGGGTCCCTCTACTAGCCTCCTTTCCCAGAAACAGAGCCAATCATGCCTGCATTTATGTGCAAGGTTGGGTTACAGAATTCTTTCTCCAATTTTTTAAGGCCGACCTGAATAGGAATGTTATTTCTGTGCTTATGAATGATGACACAGGAATATGGAAGAGAGAACGAGATTTGGTGCTGATGTAAATATTAATCACGCTGGTGTGCTCTGAATGAAGGTTTTAAACGGATGATTAACCCTGAATTACTGATTATTGGTTCCCTCATTTGTTTGCAGACGTTTCAGTAGTAGATTAAAGGAGCTTTAGTGTAAGACGGCAAAATTAAAGCCAGAGGCTAAAAATGTATTGAGAATATTTTTAATTTACCGAACCGGTTTAAAGTACTACCCAGTAAATTCACTGTGGGGCAGTGTTTAGCTCCAGCCTGGTCCGGCCAGGCTAAGACCTGTGTAGACTTTGCACAAGTTTCCTTCCAGTTTCCTCCATGTTAGACCAACTAGCATACCTAAAGTGTGAAGGTCAGAGGTGTGGACTTGAGTTACCTGACTTTGAGTAACAAATTTGAGTAAAAAAAATCTGAATTTGAAATTTGACTCTGACCATCAGTGACTTAGACATGGGATCGGACTTTAAAGCTAAATTTGAGACAATCCTACAATTCTACAATCATGTTTTACATAATTTATCTGTTAAAATACTGTAATAAAGAATAATGAAGCCAAGCATTCTGAATTGGTTGCATGGTGCTGTTTCAGTGTAGTACCAGGGAGCTGTAACCAAGCATCTTGGGAAAATCTGCAGCTAGTCACAGGACACTCTGGGGGAACCACTGTTGAAGTCTTTGCAGGCCAGAGAGATGCTGAAAACAAGACATTTAAACTAAAAAGACAGTGCTGTAATAAATAAAGAACTGCAACATTCAAAATGTGGGATGAAGAACAATGATGGAGCTGCAACAACATCAAACTTTGCTCAGCATTTGAGACTATGGGCAAAAAGTTTGTCTGTGCTTATATGGTTTACATTATCAAGCTAGATAACAACGATGAACAAATGGTAGCTAATGTGAACAGAGCTTTCTCCCAAAATACTGTTTATATTGTTTATTTTCTGATTGATGGTTTCTTATGGATTTATGATTTATGGATCTGGTTTTAATTAATTAATTAAAAACCCACTAAAATTAAAAAGATTAATGATTCATTCATTTCTCATCCGTTTAACCCTGAGCAGGGTTGAGGGAAAGCTGGTGCTTAGCCAGTAGGACAGGGAGCAAGACAGGAACAACCCTAGACATGATGCCAATCCATTGTAAGGGCACACACACACACACACACACGTACACAAACCAGGGGCACTTTAGAGTACCTTGAGTAAACCAACATGAATATGATTCCAAACAGAAAGGGCCGAGACCACTCAATCTGGACGTTCAAGCCGTTTCCAGATGACTCACTAAATACATAGCACAGTGACCCTACTGACACACAGGTCCAACAAAACGTTTTGTATGTTGTATTTATGTTGTATTTTGTCATTATGATATTATTAAAAAAAATGATGCTACTATGAAATTTAAGCCTAATTCTAATATTTTCCAGTGCCATTAATGTTGACAGGTTTGTGGTGGTGCAGTGTCAAAGAAAAATAAACGCTTAAAAAGGAGAATTTTAAAGATACAGAGGACGCAAATCAAATGGCCAAAAGTGCCGTACCTGTTTACCTCTGGACGAGTGGATACTCATGTGCAGTAGTTTCAGAACGTGAAGCGTTTGGTCACATTAATACAGATAGTGTGAACAGCCTTTAAGAAAAGTTTTGGTGAGAAAAATGGAGTTTGCCTGCTGTGTGAATGTAGCATTGATGTGATGTGGTTCCGTAACACTCTCTCCATGAACATCAACTCAAAAACAAACTATTTTACTTATTCACTGCAGACGTTTGGGACTCGAGTCACAATTTTATGGACTTGAGACTTGCCTGATGAACACTGATAAAAGACTCAACTTGACGTATTCATGACTTTAGACTTGGCACAGATAACTCAAAATGAATTGTATTTTTTAATAAAAATGTTTGCATTTTGTACATACTAATAGGGTGTATGTATATATATATATATACACTACCGTTCAAAAGTTTGGGGTCACTTAGAAATGTCCTTATTTTTGAAAGAAAAGCACA